>KZ308243.1:38745-78770 GCA_000376725.2 Ladona fulva
TATATATATATATATTTTGTGACTAATGTCTATGGTTCTACACATCTGAATTCAAATTCTTGCCGTCTTCAAGAACGTGCTATGGGGAGCTCTTTGAATAAGGAATTCTGTAAGGTATCCCAGTTTCATAACCACAAAAGTGCCAATCGGTTCTCCGTATACGTTAACATAACATTCTATTCAATATAGAAACCCGAATACTTGAAACAGGTGATAAGTTTTCCACGTGCATTCGATTTCCTATACCTTTTCAATGGGCGCGCTATTGCTTCTTTGGAAGACTGGAAAGTGGAAAGAAACCACGAGGTAACAATCGCGCACATTCAATCGAAAGACTCGTCGCCTGCAAGAAGTTCCCTCCGAACGTTTATACGCCAAATAGCGTTGGGAACACGTCACTCTATTCGCTTTCAATTTTCCGGAATTCCTTTCCCACCCCTTTTTACTCTCATTCTCTTCCTTGCAGACGCTTCGCCGCGAGGAGTACCGTCTATTTCTCTTTGGAATTCCCATTCCAACTCCGCTCAATGTAACGCGTCATCTAAAAATGTCTTAGTCTCTCGACTTGGGAGTGTCATTCAATGTCAAAATCGAAGCGGTGGGATGCCGCGTTGTCAGTGTCTTATTCCGCCTTGTACTCCCTCTTTTTCATTTTGGCCTTAAAACTGATGTCCGTAGACAGCCATGGAATTTCCACTGGTATTGATGGCATCCTACGATGGGAAATGTAGCTTTAAGTTTTAATGTGATCTGACTATGTAAGTAGACACTCGAGTGTCTTAGTTTGCGATTACTTGCCTAGCAATCTATCCATCAAATTCGCAACCAACCATTCTCCCTTCCAACATATCTGCCCCTAATCCTCTCACTCGCCGGCTTACCTGTGTGCTTTAGTAGAATCTTTAAGATTTTACCCAAGGTTACAGAGCTTTATGGTAAACCGATCGTATAAACAATATGCTAACATAAACAGGAAGTCTGTTATTGACATAAAAGACCTATTTTGTTGAATAAGTATTGGTTACACATTTCGAAAAGATTCCAGATTTTAATGCCTTAATTTTAGGAATAGTAAAGAAAATTAAGTGTGACGCAACTCGTGTTTCGAAGGAAAACTATTTACTACCATTAAGGAAACTACCATTTAGGAAAACTTCGCTAATTAGTTTTGGGTGAAAATTACAGCTGGGATCATAAAAATCTGTCAGCTTTGTTACTATATATCTCTCCCATATTCTTTTACACCCTTCTTTCTCTGCTTTTTAGGAAAGTATTTCAAAATTAATGCAATTATGTACAACATTTCTGATAATTAGCTAGCTTGTAGTGCATAGCTTATAATGCTCATAATTACTTAATCAGGGGCCTGAATATAGAGTAAAATCTACCTAAGTAGGTAGATTAATGTAGTGTAATATTACATACTGTGATCAGCATAAATTACATTTACTATGTAATTTTTCTTAGCATCAACTTTGAAAATGAGACTTCTATGGTACTGTTATCTAGTCATTCCTACGTACTTTATTTGTTGATACTTATATCAGAGCGTTTATATGAATGAAATTTTGTTATAACTGACAGAAGCCCTTAATCAGATATTTCCGCCTTCGACCTGCAACAGTCCATAGACTCTTTCCACTCTTCGTCCGAGTTTAAACAGTGAAGTGAGGATTGAAGGCCGGATATAGGTCCGCAATATCCCAGCTCCTGCCCTGGAGCGCACATAGTTCTCTTTATAATTCCGTTAGGATGATTATTTTACTCATTCTGTAACTGTTCAGAGTATCCACCTTAAGAGAATAAGGTATCTATAATCCATCTTGATTTATGAATAATACTGGGAATCTGATTTTCCAACCGAATAACTTCGAAGCCCCTTCGGAAGTTCATCATGCAAATGATCGTTGTTTCCACGGGTTACTAGGCATCTGAATAAACGCAACATCTTTCCAACTATATCAGTAATTCATGAGTTTCCCTCGCCATTCACTTTGGTATCTCTCAAAATATCTCTCATTTCGTAATTTTCCGCGGAACGAAGGCAGGTTTCTTTTGAATACGAGGGGAACTTCTCTATCGAGAACTCGGAAGCACCTCTTCGATTAGGATTTTAGAGAAATTCGGCTTGACATAATCTGATTTCCGAGACACGGTTAAATGTGAAGGGGTGGGAGAAAATGGGAAAAGATTGCAAATCATCTCAAACCATTTGAGGATATCGGGACGGCAACCACTTCCGCGCCTCTCCGAGAATACTTTTTCGGAATCGCGGCTCAGGAAAGGGAATTTACTGGAGCGAAAAAGGCGCCTTTGCCAAAACTGGAGAGAGGAGAGGTTCCGGGAGATAAACAGCGAAGGAAGAGTTCTTAAGTTTGAGGGAAAGGGGTATTGTAAGTGTTCGTTGCGTTCAGGGAAGAGACGGGGGCAGTTGTTTGAGGAGCAGGACGAAAAACCCAAATAGACTCTCCGTAAACCGTCGCTAATCCTTCAGCTTTCCCTTTCGGTTCTCGAGCGTTTTTCTTCTGCGCTAGTATCTCTTTCAGCCTTCTCTCTTTCTCTCTCCCATTTCACGCTCCCATCTTTCATCTCACACCGGCAATATTCTCCTCTTCCGCAGCCATTCTTCCTCTCGCCGCCCCCATATCGTGTCCCCTCATAAAGCCATCTTCCACTTGCGTCAGAGATCCTTTTGAAAACGTCTTCATCTCCAAGACATTAATGTTTTGCAGGTGGCATGTTCGATATAGGGAACTTTGGCCAACTTGGATGTTTCCTCAACATATTTACCTTCAGGTAGGCCCGAGGAGGAAATTTTGTACGGATTAATCCCGTATCCCGAAAAGAAGAGTTGCGTGTGTTTCTATGCGTCTCGCGGGTATTTCCGCCGTAAACTTGAATAACGCGGCATGACGGTAATTTTGCTTCTTTCTCTTAAAAATTGCCCCTTTTCAACTTAATATCTTTAATCCTTCTCATAAAACTCTAATATGTTAATATGTGTTTCTAGGGAAAGGAAGCTATTCTTTTTCAATAATTCCATGCTTCTATGAAAATATCTACCATGTTTTCATTTTGATTACTTTATCCAATAGCTGGAGAGCATGGGTCACTCTACGGGAATTATCATTAAAAATGATCGATTGAGTTGGTTTCTTTTCTCAACTATTGTCCATTATTATATTGAAGTAATGAATCATCCACAGAAGAAATGGGTGGGTCAATTATCTCCTATTGAGGGGATGGGTTGCTGAAGAATGTAATTAATGCTAGATTACTGGGGGAAAATTAGATCTGAAGACAAAGACGGATGTTGTTAGACAATATTAAAGGGGTTGAGTTACTAAGAAGCGAGAGAAAGGGCGTTGAGTGGGGAATATCAATACACATCATCCAAACCGAAAGGTGGAACACTTATATATGTCCGTCACTATATCATAGCAAATTACACTTGCTCTTTAATCTCAAAATAATATTAAAATGCTCTTTAAGCATAGGTATTAGGATATAATGTTAAAATTAATCACAAGTAAAATTCAGCAAATTTACTCACCTTTTTTGAAATTTTATCTCGCCAATATTTTAGTTTGTCGATTACTTTCTATCCAATTTTGAGATTATAACATCAGTGTGAAAGTCTACAATATTTCGGTTGCGAAAGACCAAGACTTTACATCAGAAGCGTATCTTGTTAATAAGAACTAGAAGAGGGCATATATTCTTTTACAATCCTCTTTACAAAGTCTAAGATAATCCAGCCAAATTTTGACCGGTAACTCTTTCTTCTTTTGAAGCCTCCGTTGTCGAAATACACCGCCCAATTTTTCAACTCGGGAGCGAGCAATTCGTGACGGGACACCTCTCAAAACGTTCCATCATTTTCTTCAAACTCCTCTCGAAATGAGGGATCAGATAACAAATAACGATAAAGCCGTTACCCGCGGAACGTCCCAACCAATCACGCCCCCCAAATCCGCGCATCATTCCCCTTTTCCACATCTCAACTCACTCACCTCTTCTTCCGCCGAGCACTCTACACTTTCTCATTCTCCCCGCGTTCAAATTTTCATCAATCTCGTTCCTTCCCACCCTTCGGGCGATCCTCGCGCCCGTGACGCCGACTGATTGAATGGATGAAACTCGGCGAAGTTTCCTCTCTCTCATCCATAGGGTCTTCCATCTTTTTCCCTGAGAAGTCGCCCGCGTGAGCAAGGCCACCCACAAAGAACGACACACTCATTTCACTCGCTCAATTCAAGAATCTCGACAAAACCGTCTTTATGCATGCGAGTGTTCGCTCCAAGACCGACTCGCGAGCATTATACTCGCGCGCTCTCTCTCTCTCCCTCCACGTTCCCGGCCATTCTTCTCTCAGTTCGCATTCTTCATTGCCAGGGCTCCATTCTTCCCATTTCAAGGCCCGCTTCCGACCGAACTTGGAATAAGAAGTTGTTGACGCGTTGGTGAGGGTTCTCTTCGCCGTTTCCTAAACGCGCTTCCACGGAGGAGGAATTTTTATGTCCCACTCGGCGTGTGTTAGACAAGGGAGGGAGGAATATTCCTGGACCGCGGATTTTTCGTGAGAAATATATCTCATCTACAATCGTACTCTCCTACAGAAGAGGCTCTAAACACCGAGTAATCCCGTTATTACTCATTACTATTCCTTTGTGGAAAAAGTTTCAAAAGCAATGTATTTTTCTTAGAATCGACTCATCTTCTGATCTGCCAAAGCTACAGATAGCTTCATAAATGTTTTTAATTCCGTAACCATAAGGACGGATTTATTCCAAATCATACACTAACCACAATGTAGCATCAATTTCCCTACCTTCAAAGAATTGTTAACTGCCCCAGCGAGATCCTCCGTAATTCTTGCTAATTACTCTTGGCACTTACTTACAAAACATAATACATTATTGCCACTATTCCGCATCAATCAATCATTATTCCTCAATTAATATGGGTTCGTGGATAGCCAAGTGTGCAACGTGTTCCACTTCGATGAAAGCGTTCCCGGGTTCGATTCCCGGTGGGTCTACGTGCAAAATGGCCTCAGCTGTCGATGCACTTTCAATAATGTTATTACTTCTCCTCAGTTACTTCCGTATTAGAAAATCGAAATATGACTGCAAGAACCGATAAGCAAAACGCTTCTTGAAACCAAATATCCTAATAGCTCTTTCAATCTATCTTTCATATTATCTCTGCTTATACTATCTATAACTCATCATCAAATACTAAAGGCAATTCCTTGTCGCAACAGCCATGTCTCTCTTCTCATTGCTGCCTCCTTCAGGCCAGCATAGAATTCGAAGCCTATCTCATGCTTCATGCTCCCGCTTCGGGACGTCTCCTTGGTTTCTTCCCGACGACTTCTCCTTCAAATATATTTGTTAAGTATCGATTATGTTTTAGTACGCACATTTCCAATCATTTTATCTCTTTTTTGTCATATTGTTCCTAAAATCGCACTTTTTTTCTCTTCATGAAATATATCTTTATTACTTTTTCTTTCCTGTCAATTCTTTTTCGTCAGTTTCCTCTGAATCCATATTTTCATCGCATCAAGCGTTTATTTCTGCTTTCCTGATTGTACATCTCTCACATCCACGTAACAGTATGCTCCGAAATACGTTTTGATTATATTTTTTCTGATTTCTGTGCGTATATGGTCACTAGCTAGCAAGTTCTTACTTTGAAATGCTTGTTTTGCCAAGGTTATTCTTCGCTTACTGTCACATGCATTTTCGTATTTTATAATACTCGCTGTTAGAAGCAGAAAGAGGGCATCTCTAACTATCGCAATAATTTTCCTGTTATGTGTACAGTTTACAGTATACGTCTGTTTAACTTATTGTGACCACGACCCTGTTATGATTATACCTTTGTATCTGAACAAAATTAATAGACATTCGCGATGTTTTGTGGAAAAACTTCATATTTAAAGAAAAAGCGACTTGGTACATTTTCTGCAGGTTTTAATGTAGACACGACCAAAGACAACTGCAAAGTCTCTTTGCCTTAAAAAATGTTGTTCCTGAGTTGAACCATTTCGTCGTACCTCAATCCTTGTTATTCCCTTTGGGTGGATTTATACTATAAGACCTGCTTTGTGAGTTGGCTGCCTCAGTGAGGACCTCGGGCGGCTTTTCGTGCCACTAAGTTGGAGGCTGCCCGCCTTGCTCGCAAAAGCATTCCCTAAACAAAGTGGAAGAGACGCGGCATGGTAGTTCAGTGGTTGGAATACGTGCCCGAAAGTGGGAGACCTGGGTTCGAGACCCAGACATGTCGCTATTTTTCACACTTGTTATTCCTTGGGATTTAGCCGCACAACTTCAATGTGAAAAATTTAACACCTTTACCTTAATCTTTGATATATTTACCACGAGTCTTCTAGAAGATGCAGCTTCCTTACAAAGACTAACTATGTGTAATTTATTCACGTGGATTAAAAGGTCAAGTTTGTGCCACTCTAATTAACAGCTAGATCGTTATTTTGTGATGCGTTTGCGGAGACGTAGGTTGGGTGTGTAGGGACGCTCAGATTAAATGACGTGCCTCTTCCAATATCCGCAGGATTTTTCGTACTCCTCTCTTCGATTTTGGTGCCGAAGCGACCGGTGGTCAATCACCGATAACGATCTTGAATTTCATGGATGAGATTCGACAGGGTTTTTATGCGAGAGTGGATTTTTAAGTAATTGTCCACGCTCGGTCACTTGCGGTGGAGTTTCGCGAATGGCGAACTGGTGAAATGGGTGCATTTGGGATCGTTTAAAATTTTAGCCGCTTTTCGGATCTCAGTTTACGAATAAAACTGGCAGAATACTTTGCTGGCATTGATGAACAATAGCGCTCGCGTCAATTTTTCCAGAGAGGAATTGCCAAAGATTTTAGTGCTTTTGCATTTTTCGTATCCTTCATAATACATATTTTTTTAATGTGAATGGCTCCGTATCTTTCGTTCAATAGTCCATTCAGCTATTATTATTTACGTGAAATAAAAAAATCTTCATGCATTCATGATAAATCACTTACGTTTTTTAGACTCCCCCGGGTTACTGGATGTAAATATTTCTGTTTATGTACATCAAACCCTCGCATAGCGCGGAGTTACGCTCTTCGACTTGGCCGCGTCATGTGAACTCGCGCTAAGTGAAGCACTACCATTATAGGGAACACCGAGCTTCCTTTCTCCATATCAATATGCAAATATCTGTTCATAATATTTTCCGAACAATTAATATCCGTGCGGATGAAAATAATTTCGCGATCGTAAGAAAGTGATTAATTAATTCAGGCGATACTTGGTGGAGCTTCTCCACAAGTTCAAGGAAAGTGCAATCTGACCCCGTCTACTAAATATATTTTAAATGATTCAAAATATATTTGGAAAAGCACGACATGTTTCGAGGGTTCTACCTCATCTTAGGGCAACCGGAAGAAATGTATGGGAGAATATTTCCAAAAGAAAAAGAAGACGACAATAGATAGTGGGGGAGGAGGGGGTATTTGGAAGAGGGAAGGTGGTTATTCAGAAAAAGCGGGGAATAGCAGAAGAATCCTATAGAAAAGAACTAGCAGGGGATAAGTGGGACTTTTTGTATATATTCTCCAATTCATTTCTTCCGGCTGCCTGAAGATGAGGTAGATCCCTGTCGTGTTTTTACACGAATACTTTGTGGTCTGAGTCAGATTGTTTTTTCTCTGAATCAATCGTAGGAAAATGATTACGTCGTCAAACGTTCGTAGAAACAATATATCATCGTTTAGTCAATTTAGTTTTAAAAAATCTTTTAGATTAATGCCTATTTTCAAAATAAAATTAAAACCGCGATGGATCTGTATGTTAATTATTGCTTAAGTGGCTCTTATCCAAAGAGCGAGTACAGTCCTGATTTTAAAAACTCGAGAAACGCTCACCGCGAAAACGAACCTATTTGTTGTTATATCTACACTTTCTAAACACGCGCACCTTAATTTTCTCATTTACGGGAATGTTACATAAAGTATTGAGTTATTCCCTCAATAATTAAAGCTATATTTTCAAGGTTTTTGGTGCAACGATTGCTTCGTAATTACTGCGCCGTCGTGTTCGAATTACGTATTTATTTTTGATTCCTTCGCAGTTAATCGTTATTTCTTGCTGCAAAAGAATCGCACACTTCTAATACCTACAACAGTTATGTTTCGGTTTTGGTGGTGCAGCAATTAAAAATTGTTATTTGCAAATGATATGAAGGTATTTTTTTAAGTAGCCAAAAAACGACGGAAGAATATCGGAAAAGATGAATTTTTCCGCCCAGCAGCAGTTCTGGGGCTAAGGACGCCTCCAAATAGTAAATAGCTTATCTTATATAAAAGATGACTTGCAAGGATGTAGATGTAGAATAGTAGGAATACTGCGACAGTCTATATCGATCGTTACACTGTTATTATGACCTCGGATCTACTGCCTCCAATCCCCACTTTAAATTAAATGTAAAATGTAATTTGATTATTCAAGTCATCGGCATGGTCTTTCCACTTTCTTAGAAGTATTTCGTTCTATGCGTATATTTTAGTCTTCAGAAATAGAACTTGTACTTTGGGAAACATAACCCAGGGTTGATATCCCGACTCTTCAGCTCTGAAATCTCTTCTGTTAGTATTAACTGCTAGTATTTCATAAGATCTCTCTCCTATAACCTAAGAACGTTTTAAATTGCACCCATCCGGCCAAATTCATCTCTCGGAAATAAACCATGTGTTTCCCCCCTAGCGATCCTTTCCTTCGCCTCCGATTCGACAGAATATTTCGCATTCACTTAAAATAAACAAAACCGAATTTTCCATTCTCCCCGCGGACCCATTCCTTTCACACGAACTCCATCGGTCTCATCAAGATTCGAATCCGCGCTCCACATCTAGAAAATTCTTCGGTGGAAAACTTTTTCGTGCTGTGTTTTGTTTGGCTCGCGGTGAGAAAAGCGCGAATTTTGAGATGTAAGAATCAAATTTGTCGAATCCGGAGACGTGAGCGGTTTTAAGCGGAGACGGGAGGAGCGAAAGTGGGAATGAGACATCTGGGACAGGAGAGAGTGCTGCGTTCTCGCTTCACTTTAGTCGCAGCGCATTGAGGGAAGATTCGAACTTACGAAGTTAATGTTTTCAGCGAAAAGCTCACTCTGCATTGCAAAACTGCTCCTCGATAATGGATTTTCAACGTTACATTGTTGTCTCTGTGGTTAGTTGTTTGATTGTGGAGGATCGTTTCTGTTCTTAAAGAAAAATGTCGAGGTCACAACATTCTAAATTTTAGTTCCGGAAATGTTGTATCTGATGCCATAGCTTGCTGAGTTTAACGTTATTCATTGGTGTATCTGTGCAGAATAAAGAAAAAGGAATCTTTAATTTGCATTACTCCCAATGTTGTACATAGTTGTGATGATATCAAAGCTATTGTTTTCGAGATATAATAAAGGATGCCGATTAATAACATTCATTTAGGTTACTCCTTATTATGGAATATGTTATTCATAAGGCAATTGTACTTAGGTGGACGTTTTCCTCTCATTCCGATTCCATGAGAAAAGGAAAGTTGAACTACGTCGCTCCTCATCTTTCCTTGTTAGCCACAATGCTTCCTCAGAGCTTTCTTCGTCTCACAGACCTACAACGGGTATAAAAATCGTGCTATTTCATTTAGGAGATGAATGAATACCTCATTTATAGGAAGTATCTTTAATTGCAAATAAAATCTTCATAATTTCTTTAAATGTAAAATGAAATTTAATAATGAATTATAATTGCACAAGCTTTGCTCATGCATGTAGCTATCAAAAAAGTAATAGTAATACTTAAAAAGGAATAACAAGTGTGAAAAATAACGACATGACTGGAACACGAACCCAGGTCTCCCACTTTCCGGGAAGGTATTCTAACCACTGAACTACCAATCCGCGTCCCTTTCACCCTTTTAAGGGAACCAGTGTTATGGGGAGTCCCAGCCATGTCGTTATTTTTCACACTTGTTATTCCTTTAGGATCAGCCGCAGGACTTTATCCTGGAAATAACTCAAACCTTTCCTTAATCCTAATAATTATTTCATTGCTTAAGGACTTTATGAATATAGTTAAATATCCTGACCTTTTCAGTCACATAACATTGAAAGATCTTGAGCACTAACTACACTGATGCTGCCGATGATGCTAGTATGACTACAGTGATCTTATTCCTATAATTGATTTGCGCTTGGTGATTTTCAAAATTGTAATTTTGTTTCTCTAAGTTAAGTACTATGCATATACTCTGTACTTGACTCCAAAAACATGGNTGCACAAGCTTAGTTTATGTATGTAGCTATTGCTTAGTTTATGTATATAGCTATCAAAAAAGTAATAGTAATAATTTAAAAGGAATAACAAGTGAAAAATTGCGACATGACTGGAACAAGAACCCAGGTCTCCCACTTTCCGGGCAGGTATTCTAACCACAGAACTACCAATCCGCGTCCCTTTCACACTGTTAAGGGAACCAGTGTTATGGGAAGTCCCAGCCATGTCGCTTTTTTCGCACTTGTTATTCCTTTAGGATCAGCCGCAGGACTTTATCCTGCAAATAATTCTAACCTTTCCTTAATCCTAGTAATTATTTCATTGCTTAAGGACTTTATGAATATAGTTAAATATCCTGACCTTTTCAGTCACATAACATTGAAAGATCTTGAGCACTAACTACACTGATGCTGCCGATGATGCTAGTATGACTACAGTGATCTTATTCCTATAATTGATTTGCGCTTGGTGATTTTCAAAATTGTAATTTTGTTTCTCTAAGTTAAGTACTATGCATATACTCTGTACTTGACTCCAAAAACATGGTCAATTCAAGGGAAAGGTAGTATGTTTACTAGGGATGTTACGGCGGTGATTTTATCAGAGGCAGAGTCGGATTCGGAGGTTTCATTCCAGCCTCCGTCGGAGTCGGAGGTATATCGGAGTCGGAGGTGTCAGAATTACATTAGGAAATTACAAAATTTGCATAAAGCTATCTTTATTTACAAAATGAGAAAAAGAAAAATTTGAATTGTTATAAAAGTTAATGAAACTGAAAAAAATAGCGTATGTTTGTATCTATTGGACAAATTTACAAACTAATAGTCAAAAGTTGATCAATTATATTTCATAAACAGTAATATGGATGTTTCTTTGCCCTCCAGTCTATTTCTTACAGAGTTCTTCATACTTGTCCCTATAAAGCGCTTTTAAGTGCCCCTTCAAGGAAGTTGCAGTACCATCTTTCCTGGAGAATATTCCTTCGCAAATATTGCACTTCGCCGTATATGAATCAGTTTCACAGAAGAAGTTCCAAATAGCACTTGTTTTTGGCTTTATGGCTATCAAAAGTCTGAGCACACATCGCAGCACCGACACTGAAAGTGAGTCAGCCAATTGTCGGGCGTCAAACGTTAAACGAGTGATACAATGCTATTACATGTGCTATTCCTTACCTCTCCGCAAAGGCACCTCCTCACTGAAGACGGAACGGGCGCGATTAATTTCATTTACTTCGTAGTTTTAAGTCCGTTAACACTCCGGTTTGATAGTATCGGAACCGTAGTCGGATCCGGAGGTGAATTTCAATTTAATATACATTTTTATTTAAAATAAAATACGGAAATGTTACATAATGGTTCTTTCGAAATTGGCCATGAAGAATTTCCGTAGAGATACGCAGGAAAGCACGAGTTGAATTGTTTATGTAATAAATATAGGAACCAATTTTTAGTGTAAAAAGGCCTGACTAATTTGCAGCAATCCAACCTCCTTCATCTATTCCTTCCACCTCTTTTTCTCTTAACCAGTTTCTTCCACTTCTTCCTCCATCACCTTTCCCTGTTTTCTTTATTCACACCTACCCCATCCCCTCGCCCTTATCATTCCCATCTTTTTTTCCATTATCATTCTAGCACGTCCCCATCATTTTCCTTCATCTCAGGGAATATTTCCCAATTCCCTCCTCTCCCCCTCCCAACATATCCTCAACCCTTTTGAACTCCCTTCAATTTCCCTTCTTCCCAAAACTCCCTCCGCCTTTTTTCCATTCCTCAAAATTCAACAACACCTGCCTCTACGACATCCATCCTCCGACTGTTCCATTTCCTCTCCAAGCCGTCCGTTTTACTGCCCTTCCCAAGGAAAAAAGCGTTCTTAAAAAGGAAAAACCTGAGTGATAGAGATAGATTGAAAGATGCCGAGGGGATTGGAGTGTTTTTACCCGGAGACGTTCTGAAATATAAGGAAATGGAAAACGGGCTCCTTCTGTATCCCTAAAACTTTCACCCAGTTTTGCGCCTTAAAACTGTAATATTCGTTTGTCTAAAATTGGAATTGGGTGCGGATGGAACAACTTTTTTGCCTGTTTTCTCATTCGCGAGCTTCTCTTTTCCTTTTACTTGACGCTCTGTTTTCCACAGAATTTATTCTTTGGCTGATAGATCTTCCCGCGAATAATGTTTTCAGTATCGTTTGGCTGCTCCGAGCTGTGCTTTCATCATGATGGAACAGTTTGTCCCACACACTATGGAAGTGGAATTTGCTTCAGGTTGAGAAATTGTTTATTTCGTAATGGATCACGTCATCATCGCTGGTTGTCAATCCCTGGATTCGTTTGTTTCAGCCCTCTAAATCAGGAGTCCCCAACCCGCGAACTTTCCATAAATTCTGCGCTTCCCCAGCCTCCGAAATATCAAATTTTTTCATAGCTTTTTAAACACATTCTTCCAATTTTGAGATATATTGCTGATGCGGTCAAATCATGTTCTTATCGAATTATGGAAAAGGTGTAACTAATACGGAGTATTGTTATGAGCTCGAAGATAATATCAATTCATTATGGTTTCTCAGTAGGAAAAGTGAAATATGTTATCTGCGCCCCTCGAATTCTTTCCAAGAATGCGGTCCACTTAAGCTATGAGCTCGGAAGTCCTTGCTCTAAACTATTTAACATCAAACCAGCGTTTTCCGGAATTCTTAATCTCAACTTTTCTCGAAACTCAAACCAGGTAACCTTCTTTCCACCTTTTCTATCCGATCATTCCCAATGCTGTCTACGAATATGTAGTGCCTCAGAGTATGCACGATTGATTTTCTTCCTAATCCTCCATTCCAACGTATGTCGGACGAAAATGCAAATCATACCAAATTAAAATAAAAAATCCAGGTTTGCTCTTTATCAATAATAATTTTTCATTGTTTTATTTATTGACAAAATTGTCTCAATGTGATTTTATCCTTTTTTAATACGATTTGTAAATTTTACGTTCAGATATGCGTAAAAATTACGTGAATTTTCGAAAGTAGCACCCCAGAGGTGTGCGCGCGCTAAAAAATCCCAAGATCACTTTTTTACTGAACGAAACCGGGCAACTGGAGGAGCAGAACTCGCCCAAATTCTGAACTGAGTTAATCCTGCATTGAGAACAGAATAGACATCCGGTTGATCTATTTATAAGGTTCTCTGGCAGCGCGTTTCCTTTCGACGGAAGAGGTCCACGGTTTGATTCCCGGAGGGGGCCAACATTTATTCGACGCAAGTGCGTCTGATTTGTTCCAAGAATGGAAAGCTCACCCTAAACAAGTCCCCTTTGGGGAGACGGGGCAGGTGAGAGAGACCGATCAGATAATAAAGCAGTGTGTGCCGAGCAATGATGGCAAACGAACGGAATTTACTAACATCCTTCTTAAGGTGACTTTATAATTTATAACGCGATTTTATAAAATGTTATTAAAATAGAGAAAACATGGATATTCTAAATGAAGACCAGGTGCCTCTTGCAATATCCCTGTCAGGGAGTGACGATGCGTTGTGTAGCGGGATTCATTTTCTCCCTTATCCTTCCAGCACTTTTTGTATGCCTCTGTTCATCAACTATTCGAAGAAATGTACAGGCTACATCACCCTTTATATAACACTAAACCATGCTGTATTAACCCAATCCCGTCATGACATCGGTAGGAGTGATGGAAGGCTGGAAATACATAGGTAATAATCGCATCTAATTTTATGAACATTAATACCCTGTAAGACGACTTTCGGAGTAGGGTACAGTGCGTAAATACCTAGCGTTAGGGTAACTCTTTTAGTAGAAAGAGAAGACAGGATGGTACTTTTTCCACAAAATATTTTATTGGTGCTACCGGTTTCAACGATACATCGTCACCATCAGGCACAAAGTACCATCCTGTCTTCTCTTTCTTCATGATGGAATTCCACCACAGCTCGCCTGACTCTGTGAATTTAACTCTTTTAGCTTGCCATCGCATATCGTTCAAGAAAAGAACGTTCTTAAGCCTTTTGTCTCAGCATATATTTCCATGGTTTCCAGCAGTGATTTCCATGGCTTTTGTTATTTTTGGTAATCTGTAGCTTTTATTATTTATTCCTTTTTATAGATTATTTTCATTTTATTACTTTTATTGCTAAATTGACGTAACCAATGGTGATACTGTAAATATCTATGTATTGTGNAACATCCTTCTTAAGGTGACTTTATAATTTATAACGCGATTTTATAAAATTTTATTAAAATAGAGAAAACATGGATAGTCTAAACGAAGACCAAGTGCCTCTTGCAATATCCCTGTCAGGGAGTAACGATGCGTTGCGTAGCGGGATTCATTTTTTCCCTTATCCTTCCAGCACTTTTTGTATGCCTCTGTTCATCGACTATTCGAAGAACTTTTTCCGTCATTACGTCAGGCTACATCACCCTTTATGTAACACTAAACCATGCTGTATTAACCCAATCCCGTCATGATTTCGGTAGGAGTGATGGAAGGCTGGAAATACATAGGTAATAATCGCATCTAATTTTATGAACATTAATACCCTGCAAGACGACTTTCGGTGTGGGGCACAGTGCGTAAATACCTAGCGTTAGGGTAACTCTTTTAGCTTGCCATCTCATATTTTTCAAGAAAAGAACGTTCTTAAACCTTTTGTCTCAGCATATCGTTTTCTTATTTTACGCTCATAGTCGGATCGGCCAGTGACAAGAGGGTCCCATAATACCGATTACATCTTCAACGTACGTACTCTCTCTGAATTCATCAAACAATCGCTTCCTAATTTCAAATCTCCTTTGATTTTGGGTAGTGTTAAGGCCAGGAATAATGAGAGAATAAAAGGATTGGCTTTTCACTGCTTGAAAAGTTGCAACAAACCATACCTCCTATTGCTTACCCTTCTTGATGATAATAAATGACACCATTACCAGCTAAACATCCAACAGACAACCCTTTCCTTCAAAAAGAAGATGTAAAATATTATATCAATATTTAATACACTAACCCAGCATGGACATCACGCACATATGCCAATAACAAGTGACTATTCTTTTGTTTGCAGAATATAATAGGATTTTATTTGCTTAGTTACACGCTTGCAGGACAATTGGACATATACTTCCTTTGGTTACTTTGCAATACTCATGCTTTTTGCTGATAAATTCTTTACTAAATAGCGTATTCGGTATATGCAGTATGTAGTATATTTGTAATATTAGAACGTTTTACTCGTAATTTTACCGCAATATAATTGGATAATCAGGCATACAAACCGATTAGAAGTCCCGCTGTTGTCAGTAACTCTTGTTTTGCGTCACTAAATAATACAGTCGCAGATTTTGATAGAAAGCCTTAAAATAAACCACGTGATATAAAGAACGAAATATTGTACACCTGTTCTGTGACGTCCAGCGGTGAGTTATATTTAGGGATAAATTTACATGATAAAAATATTGCTTCGTCACAAATGAATTTTTGCATTTGTGAGGGGAAAAAGAGTGGATAACAAAGCTCCAATCTCCCGGATATCTGTATCGAAAATTCGTCGACGAAAATAGCCTACCGATTGATATAAAAAGTAATGTTAACTTGCGGTCGTCCGCCTGCCTGAGGGAAAGGGAAAGCGGATTAAATCAATAAGCGAAAAATAACGGAGTTGAACGAGAAACAGATTACATTTTAGAGATCTCCATACCGGAGAAAATTTAAAAACTTAGAGCTCTGGAGAGAATGTGATGATTTAGCCATCAGATCGATACATCGCGTGCGACCAACAGATTAAAGATTACGTGGATAAATTCAATCGAGAATCGATTAGCGTATTGGAGACTGGGAAACAAGCACGAGTTTACAAGGGTCACGAAAAGAGTTTTATTCAATATCGAAGAACGTTTTTCAAATGGAATAGCACTTTCTCTACTACAGATGAGAGAAGAAGTCAATGCACCTGGAAATAAGGATATCGCTGAGAAATAGTTATGAGAAATTACTATGAAATGAACTGAAATATTAAAATCCCGGTGGTGGGGGAAAATGGAGGAAAACGTCTTGGACGGGTAGGAAATATGATAAGTAAATGCAAAACGCAGTTAGGACTATAAACACCACCATCAGAATGCAATGGCCGATGAACTATCCTGCTTTCTTTTATTTTATTCCTCTGAAATTAGTTGATGGATTATCATATGCACATAATGCTTGATTTGAAATGGTTTGTTTTTCTCGATCCCGTTTCTACTAAAGCAAAAGTAAAGTAAGATTCCTACAAAAAATCCTTTGGTCCGTTATTAAACGTTACAGATTACCCCATAAAATATGCCATATGGCGGCTCGAGTGTTGCTAATGAAAATGTAAAATCATCACCATCGATATTCATATCAATTTATGTTCGAATATTGATGTCCCAGGGGTCTGTCAACAATCATCTACGTCAACATTAATTCCCTGCTAGCTGCCACTCGGCGTGTTGCAGGGGTCATGGGTAGGAATAACATTATGGAATACCAAATAAGGAACGTATATCCTTGATAATACTTTTTCCATTTTAATGGAAATTACAGCCCTATATATTACGTGGGCGTGCGGTTGTTGATGCCCAATACATTCCTCCAGTCACGTCTCAATCATCATACAAAAGCATGCTTTTCTTCCCAGCGGTAGAGAGTGATAAAAAAAAAACGGAAGGAGTACAAAATTAGAGGAAAGACATCATTCTTGAAAGGCTCTTTCATCTAAAATCACACGTACAATGGTTGCCCAACTATGCAATTTTGTATGAGTTTGGCCGATTTTAGCGTAATTTTATTTTTAAAATCGTAAGAATAATGATGTGAGAGATCCGCGTGCTAGAAAATGCTGTTCTCTAGTTAGCTCTAATGCCTTCTCTATTTTACTAGGAGCTGTATCCTACGATGATTTCTAACTTATTTTATTATTTTGTGCTTTAATAATCAGAAACTGCTCAGATTTACTTTTAAGAAATATCGTTATCCCACCGAACCAGAACTATGTCAGTGAAAGAGAACCGGAAAAGATATCAATAAAACTAAGAGGAAATCTAGCTAGATCGTTCGTTGTCGAAAAAAATGAAAGAGGCGAACGCAGTCGAAAGCTTTGTGAAACAATGAAGAAAAGCGAATAGCACTACCATAGTGAGGTGGATGTATTTACCTAGCATGAATGAGAAAATCTACAAATACTCCATTAGAGAGGCTATCATGGCGTAAAAGGGAAGCGGAATACTGGAATACGGAATCCAATGAGGTCCATTGGATAACCTGCGTATTTCAAGGACTGCCCTGACCTGTTTCCTAAATAATTCCAGGAAGAGAACTCCATCAGGTATCGAGAATGCTCGTTTCCACGACGAAATTACCAACGCAGAATTAACCGACAAAAGCGAATTGATTAGCAGGGCTTGATATCTTAGAACTCGCATTGTTAAATTGCTTTGCCATTCCGTTTCAAATAACGCGGAGAGCCCTAAGCAGGAAAATAGCTTCAAGCAAGACAATAGCTCTAAGCTGAGCAATAAGCTATCTGGTTTATTTATCATTCTTTTCCATACACCAGTAAAATAACTTAAACATGAACGGAAATGCTAGCTTAGTAGAAGGAAAATTATAGAGCTGCAACAGAAGGAATCCTCTGATCAAGTAGTGGTAATGGTAATTCTGGGAACCGTAAGAGTATTTTATTATTTGTGTTGATAAATTCCTCTGTTTCATTTCGAACAAATGCAATGGTTTCTACGAGGCACCAAAGAGACTAACTATTCGCAACGAAACCATTACCAGCAAAACAGCAAATGTTGAACTTAGCGAGAGAAAATTATGCTTCCATCATAGAGCCCATATTCCAATTCAATCTCAACCCCTCGTTATACTCTTGAAAGAAGAGTATCCTAGGAAAAAATGTTTTTTTGTTATGAATTTATCATAAACTGCAATTAATATGAACACCTTATTAAATTTTCTGGTAAATGTTTCTTTGGATAAATCGTTAAATTAATCCTGAAAAGTAAATGTGATGAGTCTGCGAATCACAACGGAGAATATCTGCCAATTGCTACGATGCATTCGTTTTCTGTTTGCCAAATATTTCCTCACAAATTATGATTATTGTATCACATAACGTTGATAAATATTATTTATTGTTTTATTTTATAAGTACGAAAAATATATTCTCGGAAAATAAGTCGTTAAATATATGGAAATTTTACTAGCACTATACGTAATATATATCTATGCTACGTATTAATAACAGCCGCGACGTCATCACTGCCGCAATAACGCAATCCAAAAAAAGCTTTATTTTAATTAACTAGAAAAGTATGACAATCCTAAGGCTCGCCAAAATTAGACCCACTAATTTTCCGAAATAGGAGAGGCTAATAGCAAACAGAGTCTGGAAACCAGTCCTCGGGGACCGCATTTTCGCAAATGCACCCATCCTTTGGCGGAGGCAGCTTTATCTTTGAGTATTTTTAAGCCCGTGGACGGCTTTAAAACGTCCCTTTGCAGAATGCATCTCGTCGGGGGGGTCGCGGTGAATAATTGATTAATCCAGCGGTGGCGCGGTGTGACCGCTGGATACGAGGCGGAAGACGTAGCGGTTTCTTTGGTCAGCGGGTAATTACGGAAAATTAAGTTTGTTGGTGAGCGAGGGGCGGAGAGAGAGAAATGGAGGCCAAAAACTCAGCAAAAGAAGGGAGAAATATTTGACTGACGGAAACTTGAGCTCCTAAGCCAGAGGGATTCGCCGCGAGAAAGAGTAAATTGGAAATGAATTATTTATTCAGAAAATTTCGACTGCCGACAGCGTTTTTGGAGTAATCCACGCAACTGCCGCTGAAAAGCAAATATTTTTAAGGCATTTGGGAGGGATGAGGCTGTAATGTAGGTACCGTAGCTTTAAGGCGGTATTGGGCGATACACTGATTTGTACTCAAATTTACATTTTTATGTACTTCGTGTTTAAGTCTATCCAAGTATTTCTGTAATTAATAATTACTGCTAAGATAATTCCGTTGGATTAACAGCGGTTATACTCGTGGACTTTCTGTGAATGCATAATCTCTAGTTTAAAGAGCCTAAGAGACATGATTCAAAACTTAAACTCACAATTCAAATTGTGCAAATTCCAATGCTCTCATACAATTCAGTGTACGTAAGGAGTTACTCAATATTTTTTCAACCCTTAAACGTTAGAAAGTACACTGCATATTTGCCGCTCGTATTTGATAAATCACCAATATATCGTACTGTTACACCGTTATTGTAATTTTCATTGTGATACTAACTATCGTATTGAAATGGTCTAGGATATTGCCCATTAAAATATTGCATTCTAAGGTAGACCTACACGGAGTATATGCGATCTATTTACATATGTAGTATACGTGAGACACGAGTACCTGGTAATCACTATTGTATCGCTCAACTGTACTTTGTTGGACTAATTACCACGTATGTTTTGAGGCGGTTTAAACATTGTGTCTCTTGAAAACTAATTTCTAGACGTTTCTTTGTTGAGAGTAGCTTTGCCGTAAGGGTCAAAATATGTTCGAACTCCACTTAAAATGTTCTCTCCCAGCTAAGCTTCCTACGGATCGGCAAATTCTCGTTTAGTGCCAAGAAGCTTGAATAAGTAGTAAAATTATCATGGAGAAATGGAGATTCAGATGTGTCTTACTCGGAATCAACTAAGTAGAGTGACATTTTAAAGGAAAATAGTTGAAATATCCTAAAGATTTAAAACCATTGTGGATGTGAGTATATTCCTAGCAATATTTCTTCAGCACATCATAACATCAACATCTTCCAAAGCAGTGATACTAAGAATCTGTTTCTTCTCTCTAATTCACTAAAAAATTACATTTTCCTAAATTACTTAGCATAGGAAAATATCTAATAAATAACTGGCTAACATTTCATATACCCATCCATTTAAATTTCAGTGACGAAAACCATAGACGCTTTTGAAATATAGTAACTTCAACTCTGGAGCCTATTTTCAAACATTTCTTCCCAATAAATGATTAGAAGTTTTATAGCACCATGCATACATATTACATTCTGAGAGGAACTCTAAATACGTTACGACGAAACCTCCGTTGTTTAAGTCCACCTTTTATTGATCGGTTGGCGCTTGGAATATCACATCCGAAGCATTCGAAATCCGTGTATAATTCCCTTTCATTAACTCCGAAAGCGGAATTGCCCTCCTTGATGGATTTATTCAACAAAAGCTTAGGAGGGACCAAATTAAACCTCCTAATCGATCGTTTCAATTTAATCTCCATATCTTTGGTAATTATTCCTATTAAATTATGACTGATGATGTAGCCGATTGGTTTTATCCGCCTATGACGGTAGCCGTTCAAATCCTCATCATTTAGTGAAGCGACCTCTGATGCATAAATAACGCCCGTTAAGAAATCTGGAAAGAAAGATAACGGATTGGTTGCCAGTATTTCATAGAGGTTTATAAGAGTTACATTTTTTGTGATGGTTTCTTTGTAAGATTTGAAAAGGAGCGTGAGGAAATACTTCATTAAAATTTGAAATTGTAGGCTATTAGTGAGTGTTTTGTCTGTTTAGGATGTTACTTGTTGTAACGAAAGGTGGGGTTGTACTGTTATTATATGTACCTTGGAAAAATTCAAAGGAGAAATGGCCCTGTTTCCTTGCCTAAGAAGTCTTGAGAAGAATATGTATAAATGTGTAGTGTAACGAATAGTTTATCGGATAGAGCAACCATTCGGAAATAGGGAGATCCGGGTTCGATGCCCTATCCCGTCAGACTTGTTAATGTCCGATTTCTGTCCGACGTGTCATGACTTTTTATCTCACTTTAAATTTTAGAATTTTGTCTCACTGCGTCTTTTCTCAAAGATGATTAATAGAGAGTATTTTCCATCATCAAGATATACTCAATGAAATGCACGTAAAAGATATTGTCATTCAAGACCAATTGTATTTTGTTTATATGGCCTTTATGGTAGTATACATCTTGGATATGATTGTCTTGTTGTAGAAATAAGAAGTGGAGATAAAAGAAGTATTTAAAAAGCATCTCTACTCCGAATTATTCACACCAATGTAATTAATTTTTTTAAGGAATCCTATTCTTTTATTTCATCCTTTTCATTTAGGTATTATTAACAGAGTGACATTTGACTAGGAAGAATGCTAATTACAATAACAAGAAAAATTATAATTATAGTTTTGAAAAATTTGATCGAGAATCCAATGATGAGGAGTGACAGTAATTTTTTTGACACGGTGTGACTGATTGGTACTATTAGATCAAACACGGCTTTTTCATATCTGCCTCGTTTATACTCCTCCGTACCCTTATATCCTTACATCTCGTTTTCAACTTAGACACAGCTCAGTACTTCTGTACTGTAATGCATCCCGTTTCATTCTTTAAACTACGTAAATCTCTTCACCACATCGTTCGTCCAGATTCATCCTCATAATATATCAGATCTTCCAGTTAACTTTAGTCAATTCAGATTCTTTTCATACACCTTATTAGTATTTCACCATTATCTATTCTATTCATTCGACCATGCCTACCTAAACGCAACCCCGTCTTAATGATAGTATAAAGCTCTTTCATGCCACTTCCATTCATTATCCAGACATTACCGATTCCATTTTACCCTTATTCTCATTTAAATACTCGTGAATATTAACTAATTCCAGTAGTAGTACTGCTGTTAAAAGTACTGAGACAGCAGAGGCCATTTACTACACAAAGGTTCCCGTTGGGAATATAACCCGGGACCGATTTCTCCAATAATTCGTTCCAGTTTACTCTACCACTTTACTTTTGCTCTCCCTGAAATTGAACTTTTGCCAAAATACCAAACGTAGTGTGAGTGTACCTTTATATCTACAACCGTTCCATGGTAGCATTAAGTACTGTGGTACCTTGGTTAATGACGGTAACCCGTGAACCAAAGCCATCGTTATCCAAAGCATGGTTTCTTACAAGCATACTAAAAGTCGAAAATGCCGATAAAACCCATTTAAACGTTGCAAAAATATAGTAGTACATATAATTGATTCGATTATGTTAGCTGCAAGTAAATTCTCATTAATAAGATGTACTCTTATAAAAGCGGGTTTGAAATTGTCAATTTCCATCAGAAGGCGTCGTAGACCAATCCGGCTTCGTTATCTAAGACGTTCTTTATCGCAGCCACTCATCGTTAGCCAAACATGATGTCAACTAAGGCTACCGTCAATCAAGGTGCCTCTGCATTTATATAAAATAGAAGAAAACTCCAACGCCTTAAATTCCCTAGGGAAATTAAAGGGTAACTTACCCTGGCGTGGTTCTTCTACTGTATCTGGAGAGTCCAGGGTTGCAGGGAAACACAGTATCACAGGGAAACCAGAGACATATTTCAGGACTTTACATCCTCAGAAGCTGTGTTGGAGTTGTATGCAACGTCCCGTTTAGGCAGGTGCCTTTTTGGGGCTTGTGTCGATGATCAGGAGAGAATTAAATTAATAAAGTGAGGAAGCATATGAAAAGAAATAGAATAAAATTAATAAAGTCACACTTCAAATATCTAGGTGAGATCCTCGAACCTACAGGAGGAGAGAAGATTGCACAGAAGACTCGACTACAGAAAATGAAGAGGGCATACGGCACGACACACAATATATACAACAAGAAATGCATGTCCAAACACACAAAGACCAGGCACTACAACACAGTAATCAAACCAGAGGTACTATACGCAAGTGAGACACTTACACCCCACAGAAAAGGCGACATGGAAAACATTCTAAAAGAAGAGCGCAAAATCATGAGGAAAATTCTCGGCCAAAACTAACAGAGGAGGAATACAGACTACACTCTAGGAAAACCACAGAGAAGATGTCCAGCCTATCAGCAGACACCAGAAAAAGTAGGTTAAAATTGTATGAACACATCAGTAGACTCCCATCGACAAGACTAACCAAGAAAGTAGTAACATACATACAAGGTGTCAAATCCACAATACGATGGATGGTAGAAATTAGAAGTGATCTAGAAAGGGCGCGAATAGACCCAACAGAAATTGAGGATAGAAACACGTACAGAAACAAGGTAAACAAGTGGAAAGTGACATCAGAGAATGAAATCTCAAAGAAACCAGGGACAAAGTGGACGGAAGAAAGGAAAAGAATCCACGGGGAAAGAATGAGAGAAGTTTGGAATGTCAGAAAGAACAATAAAAAATGAGTCAGAATGCTTAGCGTGATCCAAACAGGGTCTATACGCACCTAATAATAATAATAAAATTAATAAATGGATCATTCATGCTTACTTGTGGCTCTCCACAGTCTTAGAATTCCTCTTAATGTTTTATTCATATTTTAATTAAATTGCGTAGAATTGCTGCAAGTTCTACAGTAACAGAACATTCTTCCTTTAAAAACTATCGCCCCCCGAAGGGATAACTGCGGTCAGAGAAGCTACACGAGAGTTCAAATTGGCGAATGGTTGCCAACCGGGAATCTGCGTCCTCTGTGACCGAAAAAATGAAGCTCGGCGATTTTTTAGTCGATGCTCTCCCGCTAATTTCGGCGGCAATTTCACTCGGTTTAATCTCTTTCGAAAGACCCGTCGCTCCCATAAGAGGGGAGTCCTATCGAAGGGACCTCCAAATACGAGGGACACGCCCGAACGTTTGGAATTAAAAAAAGATCAAGTGCGAGCGACAAAGCTACGCTCTCCATCCACCCGTATTCATTATTCACAGATGAGAGTAATTTTCCCCTGCAGCTGCCAATAAATGAAAGCAAAGACCCTATTGTGTATACTGTTGAGCAATAACGCCGAATAACGTATTATCTGTAGACTGCATATCGAAGCGATAATTCGAAAAAAATCTTTTTCATTGGTTCTAACTTCATGGAAGTAATGAAAGTGTTTATTTGATTTTGAAGCTGGGAACAGGGAGAGGCAATATCTTTGCACTTAGAGCTACGTGGGCCTAAAATCCAAGGAGAAATATGAGCGAAAAATGTCGACATGACTGGGACTCGAACGCATGTCTCCCACTTTTTCCGCAGGTATTCTAAGCACTAAGCCGTCGATTCAATTTGATGGGCGAAATTCAATGATAAATGCCCCGTTAATTAAGCGGAATCGACTCCCAGATCTATGCGCAATGTTATCACCTTAACTTATTTCGTATTAATCCTTACGGGGGATTTTCTCTTAAAATACTTCGTGACTTTTCTATCTCGACGTTGATTAGTGGTTGGTCCCTAGGAGGAGGCAGTGGTATTTCGTATTTTTGGCTATTTTGAAACAATGATTTGTAACCGAAAATTTGTTATTATAAACACAAAACTAAATTGAAATCCAAACTAGTGGATAGCTGATGAGATGTCTAAAAATTTCGTTAAAAGTATTTTCAGCCAGTTTCTAATTATTAAAAAATTGACAAAAATCAAGCGACAAAAATCGCACGTCACAAAAAAATGTGACAAAAATCGCAGGTCACTGGTTAATGGAACAGTAAATTTGTCAAATTAGCTCGGTACGCATGGAAATTACTCAGGTGCTACCATAGAAAGGTTTCTCCGTTTCTCCACTAGCAGAGTTTAACTATCGCCATTCCTTAACATCAACTTCTTCTAAGACAGAAGGAAGTAAAGTGAATGAATGAATTGTACTTGAGTATTAAAGCTGGCTTCCGTTCCGGTCATAGTCTCTTTAAAACCGGATTGATACCAAACCTTGTCCAACTGAATACCGCAACCACAACATCAGATACTATCGTGTGCTGCCAGTATAACTGTAATTTTAGCAGTACTGTTCCCAAATCTGATTCCGTCTTAAGCCTTCTCCCATAAGACCAGAATGTTCAAATGTTTCATGCGATACCAAAGGGGGAGCCACAGAATGGCGCTGGAGATGAAAAGGCGGTAGAAACTATGGAACCGCACCTAACGGTTTTCGGATAATGGCGCAGGGGCCAAGGAGCAGTGAAGAGACGAAAGGAGAAAATTAGTAGATATAGCCTTGAGATTATGGAATTATTAATGCGGGGAGGGGCCGCTTTGTGAATTGCCGGGGTAGGATTCTGGTGGAAAAAGGAATAAAGCCCGTTCGTGGGAGTACCAGCATTTCAACTGTTCCGTGGAATTGTTTTTCCCTCTTCTCTCTCGCCTTTATAAAGGCCGA
Source organism: Ladona fulva (assembly GCA_000376725.2). NCBI lineage: Eukaryota > Metazoa > Arthropoda > Insecta > Odonata > Libellulidae > Ladona > Ladona fulva. The sequence continues at coordinate 64,280 of KZ308243.1, forward strand.
TTTTCATCAGAGGGTGGACAAGGGCACCCGTGTATATCACGCCTTTACTCTCGCAGTCCATTTTTTGCTCTCTTTCCCCACCGAATTCCAGGTGTGTGGGAACATGAAACTCTTACCGCGTTTTACAAAGCGGAAGATAGATTCGGTGCAATGGTGGCCGTAGCACTTGTTATTTTAATTGGATTAGGGAGAAAGTAATTGAATTCAGCACATCTGTTGCAATGCATATAAAAGTATTCGGGTCTACTTGTAATGTTATCAACTCACCCCTCCAATAATAGTTCAATTTTGGAAACGTAGATGAGGCTTCCTAAGCACGCTGAGGAGTGAGGAGTGAGGTAGGTTAACTTTACTTTCCTGAGCCTGGTTGCTACTAAAGATGAAATTGAAGTAAATTGCACACGATTTTTTTTCGAAGAATTAATGACTCTTTTCATAGCATTCAATGATTCATAGCATAATAAATGAATACCATTATTCAGTATTACTCAGCAACTTTTCTCTTACCACATCCATTTACAAAATGGAAATGGCTTTTCCAACCTGTACTAAAAGGAAATGTAAGGATTTTATTATGAAATACATGATTTTTTAATTATTAATAACTTGATTGCTGACGTATGAATGATTGTATGTTTTTCAATCACGGTTTCTGCAATCCGGCTTCGTTATCTAAGACGTTCTTTATCGCAGCCACTCATCGTTAGCCAAACATGATGTCAACTAAGGCTACCGTCAATCAAGGTGCCTCTGCATTTATATAAAATAGAAGAAAACTCCAACGCCTTAAATTCCCTAGGGAAATTAAAGGGTAACTTACCCTGGCGTGGTTCTTCTACTGTATCTGGAGAGTCCAGGGTTGCAGGGAAACACAGTATCACAGGGAAACCAGAGACATATTTCAGGACTTTACATCCTCAGAAGCTGTGTTGGAGTTGTATGCAACGTCCCGTTTAGGCAGGTGCCTTTTTGGGGCTTGTGTCGATGATCAGGAGAGAATTAAATTAATAAAGTGAGGAAGCATATGAAAAGAAATAGAATAAAATTAATAAAGTCACACTTCAAATATCTAGGTGAGATCCTCGAACCTACAGGAGGAGAGAAGATTGCACAGAAGACTCGACTACAGAAAATGAAGAGGGCATACGGCACGACACACAATATATACAACAAGAAATGCATGTCCAAACACACAAAGACCAGGCACTACAACACAGTAATCAAACCAGAGGTACTATACGCAAGTGAGACACTTACACTCCACAGAAAAGGCGACATGGAAAACATTCTAAAAGAAGAGCGCAAAATCATGAGGAAAATTCTCGGCCCAAAATTAACAGAGGAGGGATACANAAACCGCCTCGCTCTCTTTCCCCCCCATTTTTAAGAGGTTTCAACCGTTTAACCAACCCTAATAGCTCAGTCGTCTGCCTTTCAGAGGGCTAACTGGACCAGTCATCTTTACCAACTGAGCGTACGAGAATCTTTTTCCGCGGAAGCCGTGAATTTTTCCCGTCTGCTTCCCGCTCATTCCATCTATTTCGCCCTTTCTTTACCGCCCCCCGCTCCCTCGCCAACTCCCCTTTTCGTGAACGCTTCAAAAGCGCACTGTAGGATTTTATGCACGACGGAGCAGCCTTTCTGGACAGTTGCTTCAGAAGATGCGTCCCGAAAAATATAAAATCATCCGCATATCGTCTGAGGGATTCCGGGCACAATGGAAGGCGAAAACTTTTGAAGGAAATAAAAATGTGCGGGGAAGCGTCCCGCAGCCTTCTCTCGCCGGACAATTTGCGAATTAAATCGCCGCGAATTGTTTCACCGTCGGGGGGAATGAGGGTATTCTGGGACTTTTTAGTCGTACGCTCGCCATTGCTCCACTTTAAAAGGGGGTGCACGGTTCTCTCACGGTTTTGAGTGGAACCATCTTCCACAATCTAGAAAGCGTTCTTTTTGCTTGGAAAACTTTGTCATCATGGCATATCTCTAAAAGCTATTGCGTCTTACATCATTAATTTTTAATGTTTAAATGATAATTAATAATTATCATGAGCGCGAATGGTGGTTATACCTTCAAGCCCTCCATCATTAGCTATGAAGTGGGAATGAGGCTTACTTCGCAATATGAGGAGGGAGTTAGTTTTCTCTTGCTCCTCTTACTGAGCCAGAAAGGTGAGAGAGTAAAATTTTCATTTCGATGCAATATAAATGAGACGCAACATTTTCATATTTTCTTTCTACCGTTCTTTGCACAACTCATTAAAGATGTTCCTCAATGAACGCCATTACTCAGAGTCAATCTTATCTCAGTAACTTTAATCTTATCAATGGCAAACAAGATTGATACAAGTTAATGCAAGACGAATTTTTTGCTATTCTGTTTTCTGCTCCATTCATCAAGCAATGCTTCCTGTACTAGTGGCAATTTTCATCAAAGGAAACTATAAATTACTACAAGTGTATGAATATTTTAAATAGTGATTACTGCTATCGATTACTGATCGAGATAGTTGTCTGAAATAAGTTTTTTTAACCGACATATTTATTTGCTTATGCATGCAATGAATACTAGTAGGCAACAGGAAAGGACGTAATCATTATTAAGGGGTAAATCAAAATAAAGCACGCTACCTGGTATTCACCCTAGCCTGGAAGGAAACACTCCAAAACATCCCGATGGCAATGTATAATTCATTCAATTGCAATATTTTCATGTGTAATTCACAATTTCAAGCCATTTATATGGTAAGCTAAGCCATGTAAAAGTTATTTCAAGACATCGGCATTTTAAAATATAGATTATTTTTAAACAACTTTAACTACACTATTGTTAATATATTTAATTTACAATTTATGTGCGAATTAACATTGCAAAAAGTTTGCAAAATTATTTTAATTCTACATAAATGGGCATCGCCTTAAGAGGGAGAAAACATCTTAGGGTGAAATGTTCCATTCTGATATTTCCCCAAAAATAGAAATTAATATTTGTGGATCTCAGCTTAAGCGTGGAAACTATATAACTTATTACTGACTTACGATATTTATGGTCGATCCTCCCGAAATTTTCTCTGCATTTTTTAAAATTATTTAATCTAGGGCTGCCCTTACATATTCCTGCTTATTCCCTATTCTTTTTCTTTTAAGCCTCTGTTCTTGTTTATCGGGGAATAACACAAACTGGCTCATCCTTCCCGTTTCTGTATTTGAGCTATCTCCGTAACTCCATCCGTAAACCATCCATATGCTGCCTATTTTTTCGATTTACAAATCATAAGGCATTAATTATAACTTCTGAGGGTATAGCAATCTTAGTATTCCTAGCTATCTTAAATAGCTTGGCTTTCTTGGTTCTTTGCGGAATAAACAACTTGAAGTAACCATGCCAGCCTTGTAGCGCTTTCTCTATATCTCACGAACTTAGTCGTCCCAAACCGAATTGTAAATTCATTTGCCTCGGTTTCCCCCTTATTATATTTCTTAAAGAATTTTGCATTTCAAGTGAATCGTAACACAACACAGAATTTAGAGTGAAATACACGGAAGTTTTGAAATAATGTCGCGGAGATTGCACCCCTGCGTTAGTTTATAGTCAGTGACTCTACAAACTATTCCAATAATCCAAATTTGGACAAAATATGTTACCGCACTATCCGAGTTTTCAATTATTGGACGCAGTCTCACCCAACCTTAAGTCGGATGATCCAGATTATGATGCATGTACTTTGAAAGGGCCAAGCATTCCCCGTGGTCAAGTTTTCCTTCGAAATTTATTTAGGGAACCGTTGCGACAAAGGATTAAATAACTCTCGTTTAAGCTTCAGCCTGCAAAAATTATGAACGAGATAATCTGCTCGAATCAAATAAATTTTGCCGTTTTCCGAAAACACTTGCCCACTCGGTTTAGTCAATCCCATTTCTCCCGGAACGAAGAGAAAATTAATACATTCTCCTCGCGCTTCGTATGGATATGACGTAAAACTCATAATTCTCTATTCGTATGTTTATTGAGCCGATCTTATTCATTTGTCATGGACTTTATTAAAAGAGGGAATCCATTTTATGGGTTTTATTCATTTACTCTGGAGCTATTTCGACAAAGAAAATGAAAGGGGAATTTCAATTTCTGTTACATGGCGTTTAATTTGGAGTTTAATTTTTTTTAACTTACCATATCAAATCATGCTTTGTTATCAGTATTATGGTCGCATTGTTCCGCAGTCATTCCTCTGACCCATTCAGATGAAAATGCTCATCGAGAAGTCTCTTCGGCGAAATTGAAAGGTCATGAACTTTGGGAAGGCAAGGCTTGAATATCAATTTACTGAATTGAAAATGTCATCCTGGTCTAAAGAGAGTTGAAGTCTCAATGGGAAAAAGTTGCTCGCACTGGCTCTGGAATTGGACTCCTTTTCCGGAGAATCCTTTCTGAATATGTTTGAATATCGCAAATAATTCATCTACGCACAAATATTCTCAGAAAGTTCTCAGAAATACAATCGCGTACACAAATAAATACACCGCGTCAGATCGAAGCTTTAAATTTTTCATCAAGAATCCCAAGATCTTAGGATGTTTTTTCAGTACTAACCTCTCTTAAGACCTCAGCACCTCGGGAAGTTCCTTATTAAGTATTATAACTTGTAATTATAATTGAAAAATGTGCTAAAGCAATTAGAGATTTGAGAGTTGTTGGAATCCACGAATGAACAAGGAACTCCAATAAAGTGCCTTATTTTCAGTTGATAAGCATTTGGAATCGCTAGGAATTTAAAAAATATTTCGTCTCTTTTTTTGAGAATCTTATTTTTTTTACTTCATAGTATTTGTTCACATTCCCTGCGATGCTTAATATTCGATTACCGGAGGTGAAATTCACAGCGATATTATTAGCGGAATTAGAAATGTATAGATTTTACTCGTGAGTTTCTCAGCGCTGTAAATATACATCCAAGATTAGAATTAACTCAAACCACTTTGGGTAAAAAAATGCGTCACTAGGATGGATTAGTTCGCTAAGAAAACAATTTGCTGTCAATTCGAACGTGATTATGATTAGACAGGATTCCTTAATTATAGAAGCCTCTCTTTATGTTAAACCCAAATCCAAGGCAATTTTCTAAAAAAGCGCGTGGGCAAAAATGATTTCGGAATTTAATCTTCCGCCGTATATCCTCCAGAATTTCTACGGACTACTCCACTCTTTTCTGCGGGGCTTAAATTCGCCCGCTCCATAAAACCTTGCCAAACTTGATTACCTTCTCTTTCTTTCTGCAGCCGGAAAGTTTGGCGCCCCAACTTTTCTTCCTCTCTCCACAGAGTATAAAATAAACCGCCTCGCTCTCTTTCCCCCCCATTTTTAAGAGGTTTCAACCGTTTAACCAACCCTAATAGCTCAGTCGTCTGCCTTTCAGAGGGCTAACTGGACCAGTCATCTTTACCAACTGAGCGTACGAGAATCTTTTTCCGCGGAAGCCGTGAATTTTTCCCGTCTGCTTCCCGCTCATTCCATCTATTTCGCCCTTTCTTTACCGCCCCCCGCTCCCTCGCCAACTCCCCTTTTCGTGAACGCTTCAAAAGCGCACTGTAGGATTTTATGCACGACGGAGCAGCCTTTCTGGACAGTTGCTTCAGAAGATGCGTCCCGAAAAATATAAAATCATCCGCATATCGTCTGAGGGATTCCGGGCACAATGGAAGGCGAAAACTTTTGAAGGAAATAAAAATGTGCGGGGAAGCGTCCCGCAGCCTTCTCTCGCCGGACAATTTGCGAATTAAATCGCCGCGAATTGTTTCACCGTCGGGGGGAATGAGGGTATTCTGGGACTTTTTAGTCGTACGCTCGCCATTGCTCCACTTTAAAAGGGGGTGCACGGTTCTCTCACGGTTTTGAGTGGAACCATCTTCCACAATCTAGAAAGCGTTCTTTTTGCTTGGAAAACTTTGTCATCATGGCATATCTCTAAAAGCTATTGCGTCTTACATCATTAATTTTTAATGTTTAAATGATAATTAATAATTATCATGAGCGCGAATGGTGGTTATACCTTCAAGCCCTCCATCATTAGCTATGAAGTGGGAATGAGGCTTACTTCGCAATATGAGGAGGGAGTTAGTTTTCTCTTGCTCCTCTTACTGAGCCAGAAAGGTGAGAGAGTAAAATTTTCATTTCGATGCAATATAAATGAGACGCAACATTTTCATATTTTCTTTCTACCGTTCTTTGCACAACTCATTAAAGATGTTCCTCAATGAACGCCATTACTCAGAGTCAATCTTATCTCAGTAACTTTAATCTTATCAATGGCAAACAAGATTGATACAAGTTAATGCAAGACGAATTTTTTGCTATTCTGTTTTCTGCTCCATTCATCAAGCAATGCTTCCTGTACTAGTGGCAATTTTCATCAAAGGAAACTATAAATTACTACAAGTGTATGAATATTTTAAATAGTGATTACTGATCGAGATAGTTGTCGGAAANTATAGCGCTAAAAGATTTTATAAACCTTGCCTTTATTTTCCAAACGTCTCGTCTCGCTCTATATACATATCATCTGACATCTTAACCTTTGTCCTCCTCTTTATCTTTTCTATCTTTATTAATTCTCCTTAACAATTCCCCTCTCCATATATTTTAACTTTAGTCACTCCCTTTATTATAATTCCTTTCTCTCAATATTTGTTGTAACATTTAGTTATTGCTACTAGTAGGTCGCAGGTTTGTCACGCTCCCTTTCTTGAGGGAGATTTGTGTGGAAACTTTTGCCTTGACTTACGTACTTTATCCACAGAAAGTTTCTTCCTTTTTCTTACTCCTTTATTCTCACCTTTTATTCAAATTAGTCTCAATCACGCCCGTAATAATAACGTTTCTATTCTTTTCGATATTTAACCTACGCTTTGCCTCTGGGACACTACATTAATTCGAGCAAGCCCACTCTTTTTCCGTCAATTCCAGCGCTTCCGCCTTCACTAAGATATGTTGATAGTTCTATTCTCAGTGTGCACATTCTGTGATTTATTTCTTGTAATTTGATTCTGAATTCGGATATTTTCCGAATACGCTTTGAATTAGAGATGGTATTCAGCTCAGAATTTCTCTGTCAGTGCGGTAAAATTGTATGTGGTGGGAAATGTACCTGGACGACTCCTTCCGAGTACCCACCCTCTCGCTTCCACAACGCTGTGCATTCTCTATTTCTCTATTTCTCGATAATACAAAATGTTCAGCGTATCTATGCTCCAAAATCAATCACGGCAATTTGACAGGTGGATATCATTAATGAGCCGAACGAAGGAAAAGAGATAGCACCAGAAGAAAATGCAACGTACGCAACTTGCTTTAGATAACATTAGGGAGGTGCCTTTCCATTTTTCCGAACGGAATGCCCGTTCCCATTCCAGAAAAGAAATAAATAAGCGATGCGATGCGAGATTTTCGGGAGGGAGTGGAGTCCGTGGAGATGGAGGAATATTGGAGTGTTGGGCAGAGGACGTGAGACGATATGTGCTGGTTTCGCGGATCACGCCATCCGAGCATTCCTTGAAAATGGAAAGGGAATGGAATGAAAGGGTCGAGGACAGGGTTGCCAACTTGATTCCATTTCGTTACATTTTCGCCTCATGACTGAGCAGAGGTGAGAGTGACCGCACCTTTTGCCTCACTGCCATTGGAAAGGAGTTTTTTTTCAATCTGCCCTTGAGTGACTCGACCTTTGTTATCGCTGACATTGAATAATCCTCTACTCTGTTATTTTATCATTTAGGGCTTTAGTGCGTGTCTGTAACGGAGTATGGAGTTGATTACCGAGTAACTTGGATTATTTTAAAATGGGACAAGTTTACCTTAGGCAGCTGTTCCATTTATCCCAATCAACGTAATAGCATGGTGAATTTAAAACGTTAGTATTAGAAGATTTTTGAGTAAATAATATATTTATAGACTCTCATTCATGTTAATTAGTTAGTTAACGTAGGACTAATTTTATGACCTAGGGCTTCCTTGGCTACCAAATAAAACACCAAACAAATGTATAATTCCAAAGGAGACACGGACATGGAAAAAATCTGATGGGAAAAGTCCAGGTCCCGACCGACTTTTTTAATGTCCGTTTCTCCTTGGGAACTTCCCTAGTTCATGCCTTTACGTGCAAATTCACCTTAACCCTTAGCAATTTCGTAACGACTGTTTGATATGGAATGGCAAAAATGAATATTTAAAAATGAAGATATGATAAAATAATCTTCAGAAACCGTGAAAGTGGTTCAAAATGAAATGTCTGAGAGAAATCTGATTAAAGTCTTTTTTTACTCGTAGAGAAGAAGGATAGTGTTACGACTCAGTAAATGGGAAAATATTTCCCTTTTTATGGGAAAAAAGCATCTTTAATTATTATCTATTCTTAGATTATTTGGTCCCATATCATGTCGTGAATTTGAGATCGTGAAATTTCATTCACCAAAGTTATACTCGTATATATATTTCGATTATTCGGCAATTTCTTTGTATTTTACTGTACTATCATTTCCTTTGTTATCCAGTCACGTAATCAGGGTAGAAGAATTCAAAAATACTCTTTTTGCCCATTTCAGCCTCATTAGAATGAATTACCATTCTTTGTGAAAATTTGGTGAAATTATTCGAATTTTGTGTACTAATAAATCAGAATAAAGATTGTAGACGTTATTTATGATCGGAATCACTATGTATCAAGTTTTAAAGAAAGATTTATGGAATGTTCAGTTTCAACGATGATCATTTGAAACTGAATAATTGCACGTTTACCGATATCGTTCTTAATCTCTCGCCGATTTTTAAGTTTCGATAAAAGAAAATCATTTTTTGCTTGATCCCCGTAAAAAATAATGAAACGAAAATCTACGCAAGGGAAAAATAATGGTAATTCTGAACGAAGAGGCGTGCGCCTTAAAACCAAGGGGAAGCAATTACACCTTTACTATGGAAACATTTTTGGTTACATATTTCTGTGATGAAGGTAGAAGTGCCCGTTGCATTATTCCTTAAAAGAATCTACAAAAAAATGGCGGATTGTGTGATTTGGAAGGGCAACGAACTTGTTTCTCTCGTGAGATCGCTACAGATAAAGAAACCGTGGGAATCGGAGAATCATTATTTGAGATGACATACTGCCGGTGTAGGAAACGAGTGATAAAAAAATTATAAATTGTAGAGAGACAGGTTGCGTGACGAAGGAACACAATCGAGGAAAATCACAGTAAACCACGGCACTTCACGTAACGTTTCCTTCGTTCTCATCCACTGAAATAATTTAAGGTTTCCGAATGCCTCGGAATCCTTAGCCATTGGCCACTTCGCAGTGGGAGGCACAGGAAAATGTTTTTTTTTTTCCCTCAGGGAACGATGGTCAATAGACATTCATATCGGCGATGGGACGCGTCACGCTTTCCCACTCCGCACGCTCTCTTTCCTTTTTCTTCCTTCAGTGCATCGATTCATTGTACCATACCGTTATAGTGTACGACTTGGCTAAGAAGGGAGTTTTATTCGAGAAAGAAAAAAGAGCGTTTTGCCACGAACACTGAGGAAATATATCGCTGGAAGTGGACAGGGACGCTTCTATGGCGGCTTTTCATTCCACGAATCGTAGATATTAATTCACCATCGGCTTTTGTGCTTAGATCGATTATCATCTGACTCGAGAGGTTACGCGGTACCATGTCAAGTTTTTCTCCTTTTCCATTTGCAGTACTCTTTGTTTGTGGTTTGCTCTTTTGTTAAGTAGGGGGTAATGATAGACTGAACTATGCCAAGCGAAGCTTCTTAAGGATTCTCAGAGACTCGAGAGCCAAGAAGCTACATTCTAAGAGAAACGAAACATAATTTCGAGTAAGCTTGTGATAAATATATCACAAACTATATTCTTCTCCATATAACTACTTAATTTAATTATTTGGTTGTTTCACGTTTGTATTTTTTCGTGCATGCTGGATTTCCTTTTCGTTGCGGCCTTTTTAATTTATTATCGTTGCGAACCGCTTACAGTAGTTTGCATTGCTCTCTCAGATCTGCCTTCATAATTTTATAGAAAATAACATTTTTATTTGTTATTTGTATTCATAAGAAATACATTACTGAAGGAGATCCATATTGATAAACCGCATTTCTTGACTTGGTTTCCATATCAAAGCTTTCTCAAAGTCAAGGGTTTATCGTACTTGTTTTTCACCAATTACAGGTAATTGTTTGCGAACTAAAGTAGAAGATACTTATGAGATAAGCTGCCGACAAACGGCTAACTCAAAACCCGCACTTGCAATGGCAGGAAAAACTGTTCTTGTTGTAGCTAATGGATGACTCAACATGGGTGTGACAGAAACGTTTGGAAATGACACGATTCGATATAATTGGTTACTCTGCTTTGCTGTAATTGATAATCATGTCAGAGAGGTGTTATTCAAATTAGAATTTTTTGTCTTTAATTGTCAGAAAAGTTGAGAAATGTTGATGAGCTAAGATATCATTGATTAGCTTAGCAAGAAGGTAGGGATAACTTGGTCTATTTCCCTAATAAGAGATTAAATGTGTAGTATTCCATTTTCATTTAATGTAAAGAAATGAATCGGATAGAAGCGAATCAAGTGAGATGCGTATCCAAATCCAAAATACATGTTTGTCACAGGTTACTGCAATTTATGTCTACCTTGAATCTGCTGATTTTATCCTGAATTTCTTTAAAGATGTGCTCTATCTAAATCTTATCATATTAATTTAGTGACTATATCGTCATGCATGGGCTTAAGGGCGAAATATGGTTTTGTAGCAAAAATTGATATCATGACGACATGGTGGCTCGTAAGCAATGGTTTCGTATAAGGCAAAATTCTCCCCTGGGAAAAACCTGTTATTTTATTTATAAAATAAATGGAACAATCTGCTTATATTTTCAATTCAGTACTCCACTCCCACGAGCTACCTTAATTTTAACGTATTCCTTCGAATTGTTTTGTTTAATCATTCAAGAATTGTAAGCGTGTCAATAACCCTCAGCAGAATTTATTTCATCCCCCGGGTCAGTTATAGCATTTCAGATGCTTTCCGTTCCCTTTCACTTGGTTGTGATTCAACCATTGTATCCCTCTTCTCGGCCGCTCCAAAAATATCGTTCACTCAGATTTTTTCGAGACCTCGCCATTCAAGCTTCTACGAATTGGATTTTTATACTCGGCTACTGAATTGCGTGAAATCTAAACAACTCACTACGACCCATGTTTACCATTCACTTCTTATTTTGTGGCATGCTCTTGGTGGCTATGAAACAGCTTCATCAGCTTTGCCCCTCATGTTTTGATGAATATATCCGTGTAAATTTGAACAGGCTATCGAATCTAAAAATACTTTTCGTAATTGGTTGTCTATATTTACATATATTCGTTTATATAAACCGCCTTACGAAATGTAGCATCTTATGCTTTTATCCACTATGGATGGATAATGCATGTTTTAGGAATTTGGCGTTCTACAGTTAGTGGAGAGTTCGATGAAAATTACGTCCCAAGGGAAAGACGGATGGGTTAGGAATAAAGTCAACGTATTAAAAGTATACAGTGGAGATATAACAAATGAAAATTCTTATCGGAAGTACCGCTAGGAATGTATCTAGGTATGTCAAAGTGTATAGGATGATTATTTATGTTTTTGTGTATCATCCACTCACGTTTACGAAATATTTTATTTTTATATCAGCAAGCTCCTCAAATTCATCCTAAACTCAATCCAAGACAACTCCTTTTTCCGAGAACGTATATTCTTTCCAAAAATCATCAAACCATGTGTTTCTAGATATGATTCAGAGAGAAAATGGTCGAGAAGCACTGGGATACGTTTTCTTTCAAGTAAACCGATAGACCTGAAAAATATATCCTCTAGATTTTCCATCGCAACTCATCTGCTAGATACACCTTTTAATGACTCTCTCATGTAAAGATTGACTTCAGACAAACATAAAAGCGGTTTTGAGAGACAAAATCTCGCCATCACATCGAGGAGAGCGAGCGATGATGAATGAAAAAGAATTCGCTGCAACGCTGCGCTCTTCCATTAGAGCAAACTTATCTCATTTGCCGCCTAGAGAAATTTTTAGTTTTCCCTCCTTTTCAGAGTGTGCCGCTTTAAACCACTTCACGTATTGCTTTAAGCTAGGAATCCCCGCTCTTTTTAACGTCTCCCTTCCCATTCACTTTTTTCGCATTTCTGGAAAATCTTGCTTGCCTTTTTCATTCGCTTGCTCCAGCGGACGAGCGGGAGAATTTAACTCCTTTGTAGGAATTCCTTACTTTGTCACCCCCATACTAGTGGACACTTCCCTTTTGCTCCCCCTCTGGAACGGTATATACTCATCAGATTCTTTTCCTTGTTCCTTCACCCCTTCTTTTTCTTCCTCTAAACTAGCTTTTTTCGTTCCTTCCCTCTTTTTCATCGGCTTCCTTTGCCGTACTTTTTCGTTCCTCCTTTTACCTTCATCGAACCTACTGTCACTTCACTTTCTGATGCCTCCTCTAAATGATTCCGAAACGGTATATATCCCTCAGATTCTTTTTCTTTTTCCTTCACCCTCTTCAGCTAAACTTGCTCTTTTTCGTTCCTTCTCTTTCCTCTCCCATTTCTGTTTTCCTTTCTTCACTTTCATCGAATCCACGTTCACTTTCCGATGAATCCTCCAATAATTCCGAACTGTATATACTCCTCAGATTCGTTTTCCTTCACCCTCCTCCTCTAAACTTGCTCTTTTTCCTTTCTTCACTTTCCCAACCTCTCCCATTTCTATATTCTGCTATTCCTTGTTTCACTTTCATAGAATCCACTTTCACTTTCCAATTATTCCCCCTATAATTCCGAACTGTATATACCATTCAGATACATTTCCCTTTACCCACTTCGTTCCTTCTCTTTCCTCTCCCATTTCTGTATTCTGCTATTTCTTCTTTCACTTTCACCGAATCCACTTTCACTTTCCAATGACTCCTGCAATGATTCTCCCGCTGAGTCCCCACCTTCATTTCATTGGCAGGCGGCCGTCTCCGTTAACGTCCTCCCGGGCGAACATTGTTTCGGTCAGCATCGTCCAGTTTACCGTCAACTCATCCTGGTTAATTTCGTTTACTTTACGAAACCTCTGGTGAGCTCCTGCCGAATTTTCGGTCGTTTATCCCTCTGCAATAATTCATGATTGACCTTCGTCTGAGAGGCGTCGTTTTCGTTGATGTCGCCTCAGTCAGCATTGTGTTTTCCCATGGGTTTAATCGCGCAAGGGATTCGAGGATAGTAATTAAATTGAATATATTTGATTTCCCCAAACGTTGAACTTGATCTCAAATGAATCATGGGTAGTACAATATTTTCGTGAGAGCTTAAGCTGTGACTTATTCCAATGGGTATTGCTCATACTCTATTTGCCTCACTCACTTTTCCGTCCTTCATTCAGAACGTACGTTTGAATGCACTAGTCATCTTCTTCTTGCAGGTCATCCACTTTGGCCGTCGAGTTCCACTCACTTCTTTTCTTCGTGATTTTATGTTCATTGGGAAATTAATTTCTCAGCAAATACTCCAAATTTGATATATTTTGCTGTTATTAATACTTTTTCTATTAGTTGTTCTATTCTTTGAGTAATTGTTTTCAAATGCTAATCTTAGATAGTTACGTGAATTAAATCCTTGAAACTAATGTGATAATGTTGCACGCTGAGTATACGCCTTAGAATCAAAGGATGAAAAGATGGGAAAAAAGCAACATAACTGATGTACGTGATTAGGAAGTGGTAGACCTAGGTTCGAGTCCCAGTCATGTTGCTCTTTTACACACCTGTTTACCCTTGGGTTATATCCTTGAATTCTGCAAAAATAGTCAAACGAAAATGATAATGTTTTGAGTGATTTTTATGGAAAAATCGATACAGTCAAATTTTAAGTTTACGTCCACAGTAATGTAATCCAAAAGCCACTGCAGTCATATCATGATTGTTTAATACGTGAGTGATCAATAGTCAGTCATAAAGCTTGAGGTAGAATGCAGAAAATAAAGAAATATTACTCTAAAGTTTTATGTGCTGTTGCATGTTTATTTTTTGCTCTAGAGAAACTCCAGCCTAAGTTAAAATTACAGTTGTAGTCAATCATCAAAACCATCATTGATTGATTTAACCGATATAAATATAGCAAATACATAAAACAAAATAACAATATCAGGATATTTCTCGTCAAAGAAAGTGGACTTTAAGTACATGGAGCAAAACATGATAATTTTTTGCTCCATGTACTTCCTATAAGGAAAAGGAACACGGCTGTTGTAAGACATCTGAGTAAGATAAAAGCTCCAAATAGCCGTTGTTTGCTTGCAAAACTAACCGTTGGAGAGTTCCCACCAGCGGGGGTTGGGTTACTCCGTGGTCGTGCTTGTAAACAAGTATTGTTCTCGATACGTATTTCGACAACTATGTTGCCATCTTC
>KZ308243.1:98490-227808 GCA_000376725.2 Ladona fulva
CCTTCTTGGACCTCATCTGTACACTTCCATCCCAACTACCCAAGTGAATGTGGTACATATAATTCTTCAGTTATGTTTGCAACCTAGAAATTATCATTACTGAAATTAATAGTCAAAGTTTTTAACTGTCAATCAATATGAGAAGGAATCTTAAGCAAAGAACTGTGTTGTTATCGCAATTTTTTATGACAGCAGCTCATCCTTAACTATGGCCGTCATTAGCCAAGGTTCCACTGTGCAACTTCAGGTGAACATTAGCGATATTGCCCGTTTGAATCAAGCTGATGTATATTTCTGCATAAATGCAATCCTTCTTTTAGCATGAGGCAGGGGATATATACATTCCTAATGTTGGAGTCACTCTTCAGCTTATTGAATTTGTGTGTTTGTGGAAAATTTTTATTCAACCAATCAACTACCTTTATTTATTTTTATTTTATTTTATTTATTTATTTATTAATACAACAACAACAATACAATTATTAACAAATCAAATCTTACAATATATCTAATGTATTGCCTAAAACATTAATTTTACATCAATTTATACAAAATTTTTTCAGTTTTTACAGGATGATAATGAATTTAATAATAATAAAATGAAACATAATAAAAGAACGAACATAATGCTGAGAGTTAACAATTCAGGTCCTCCTGAGCAAGAGCTCGTCAGGAGGTGCCACAAAATATCCATTTAAAAAAAATGCACAAAGAGAATATTCATAAACCAAGTTTATATAGTTCTTCATAACAATGGACAATAGAATCTAATAATAATAATTCATAATTATAGTATGCATGAATAATAATAAATGATAAAAAATATCACTCACACGCTACACCTATCCTAAGAGATTCAACCGGTGATTCTTTAGTACAGTATGTGCACGTATTATTACGGGTGAAGCTCGTAAATCGGTTCAAGTAAGTGAATCCTTCATTCGGGTAATGACTGGAAAGCCTCGTCCGCTTGTTCAGTAGTATTTTGCGACAACGAGTAACACATACGACAAGGATACGACATATTGCTCGGAAAGGCCTCAGTGGGTTAAATAAGAGTGAACAATCTCAATACACTCCCACGTTTCAATCGAATGAGTGGGCTTTCTTCTCTGCTCGAGCACTTCGAAGGCGCTGAAATTCGGTCGGGTATTTTTTTTATTTCGGGAAACCTCAGCTGTCTCAGATTCGGCGCAATCTTCAAGGTCTCTTGCTGCGTTGTCCCGACAGCATCTATGCCTCGTACAAAATGGATGGAGGCGTGATAAGCTTCCGATATTCCGCCCTCGCATATACACACAACGGCGACACAAAAGACAACATATCCTCTCCCACTTCTACACTTCGACTTCGCAAGCTTTTCATTCCAGCTGCTCTCATTCCAGTATTCTGTTTTCTCTCCGTTTCGTGGGCGCTCCACATTGTCGCCAGGGAATGTGTAAAGAAAGTAGAAAATTTCTCAAATGGTGAGGGTCCTGGGTTCAAAACCATCATCCTTTTGAGGTTATCTTGCAATCAGTGAATATTTTGTTATTCTTGCGGGCGGAGAGAGTGTGGTCGGGAAACTTCTTTCAGTGAGTGATCGCCGTGCAGATTGATTTGCTGACTACAAACTAAAACGTTCTCCATCCTATGAGGAGAACCACATCACTACCAACACAACATTACGTTGAGGGATTTTCCCAGTAATCGGGAATCCGGAGCTTCCGGTTTGTCTCGAAACGTGAGTTCCGTCTGCCGAAATACGTCTTAAGGAGTGTTTTAAAACCTCGAATAACATTACGTAACAAACGGTATATTTTTGTAACGTGTTTACGTGTTGTCTCTAATGTTGAAGTGACGCTTTTAAACGGAGGAATAGTTTTTGTTGAAGATGAAGGACTTGTTCGACGAATTTTGCAGAATGAAACGTTTACTTTCTTTGACTGAAAATGGGAATATTACATGTCTTAACTCTGAAAATTTTTCTAATTGCTTTGCTGATTTTGTATGGCTCAGCATATTTCAAATGGAGATTAAGGAAAGTAAACCTATCAAAAATAACTCATAGTAACCAATGAAATCTAACACATGGCACTGATTAGAATTTAGACTTCGATAAAATAAACGTTTTTAGGCAGTAAGACAACGGAAAAGTACTTGTCCTTGAATGTTAGATACTTGAATGTTTTTATTTTACATTATTATTATTATATATTTGTATGTACAACTTTAAATGTAACTTTTAGTTTCATTATTTAACAAACGAATTATCATTTTATATCATTTGATTTTAAATTGTAATAATTAATTTTTTACTTAGTACAAAATAGCGATTCCACGAATATGTATGTTATAAAGGGGATTATTTGTTTCTGTCGCTTCCTCTCCGATAATGTCTTCTGCCGTCACCTTTGACCCAACTCTCATTCCCTATTACCTCTCAAACAAGCTCCTTCCACCTGCCCTTTGCAATTCACCTCACGTCTCTCTTCAGTTTCCAGAAGAAAGTTCTTCCATCACTTCCTCGCGTCGATCGTGGCTCATGCTTTCGAAAGGGAGTAAAATTTACCTTCGTCCGTCAGATGCATACGGGACTTGGTATCGCTCAGTATCAGATACGCTATTTCATACCCTTCCTTTGTGTTGAGAGGTGTCCCTTGCGTAAGTAACCTCGGAAATTATTTACCAATGGATCCAACTTTTACTGGGAATGTGATGAATAAGAGAAATCGGTAAAATTCCAGAATATTATCAGTAAATATGCAGGCTCGGGGAAGGACTACCATTGTGAGATGGTTTTACGGTGACGGGCATATTAAAATTTGAAATCAAATAACGTATGGAATGGAAATGGTCACTGATGGTTCATCAACAGTAATATTCTTTCATTCTTATTATTGTTGATGGTTTTTGGAGTTTTTATAATGTTAATATTAATCAAATTGCTTATGAATGTATGAATTAGGGATTAACGGTTCGACAGAGGTGTGGAAAAGGGTAGTTTGGTAAAAATTCGTAGTGTTTTACTTCTTGTCTTGCAGTTTTATGGTTGCCCAAATTATGTGTTGAATTTGGTTGAATAAGGACGAACGATTTTATCCTAAATTGCTTTCCAGCGTGTTCAGTAAGGCAGTTGGAAATCGCGGTTGAAATCTTCGAATTAAACTTTGATTTGTAATGATATACGTCCTATCAGGGAATTCCGCATAAAGGCAATTGGAGGCTTGTTGTAGGTTCAGTTTTGTAATTAAAATTAAGAGATACACATTCATTTAATTTTTAGCAATTTATCCGAAATTCATCCAGCATCAAACCATTAACCAGTAACAAATATATTGAGTTATTATGGTCATACAACGGACTCTTTCTGGCGTAGGATGATATACAATAATAGATATAAACGAATCAGAGAAATATACGAATAAACGAATAGAGGAATATATACGATTACAGATATAAAAATTGAGTTCCGTCATGCTTGACGGGGGCATTTACTAGTTTAATTTAGTGTATAGAATAATATATATTTATGTCCAATACTAAGAATTGGTTCTATTTATGCTTTAAATAAAAATATAGATCCCTAATGTTCCTCTATGTTGTTATTGAATTTTAATTACAGTTAGAGCTTGCACTCCTATTCACTCTTTTAAGTCTTGGAGACCTACAAATCTGCATATTTCGGAACAAATTTGAGAAATTGTCGCTGGTAATTATCCGTGATTACGAGTAAAAACCTCTTCCAGAAGTCACTTAAAAATTCTTGGGAATTCGAAACTTTACGAATAGTTGGCTAAAAAAAGACTAAATGGGATAGTTCTAGGATGAGAAACGAGCTAGCTGACGTTCTTCCAAAATTGTGCAATTACATTCGTTCCTTGTTCGTTAGACATACGTTTTTCGTGCTTTTACGCGGTACGTACCAGGTGTCCACTTCTATTCTGTCACCGCATATTCCCAATGCCACTTTGCCATTTTAAAATGGACTCTGGCATATGGACGCGTACGATTTTACTATATTTCAGAGTCAGTGAAAGTTAGATACCTGATCCCCACTCGGGTTTATTTGTTTGAAGTAGCTGATAATTGCAATAAAAGGGTTAGTGTTTTAATTAACTTAATCTTGCAACCATATTGTTAAATGGAATTTTCCATTTATCTTTTATTATGTATTATTTATTTATCTTGGTATCTAATATTGAATTTTGGCTTACGTCTTGCATATGGATGTGGTATTATTAAAGTAACCAAGGAAGAGAGATTATACACAAAAAAGGGCATTCATCCTGTCACATCCCATTAAGTATTATGAAAAGTGATAATCATTGTGCTGCTCTGACATAGCTCTGTGAGGAAAATAGGGGCAAACTACCTCACTCCTCATCTTGCCCAGTATGCCTCATTCTCTTTTCAAAGCTTCCTTTAGATAATGACGGAAGTGAAACCAGCCTCCAAAAAGGACACTTTACACTGTAGATTATACTGGATAGCACACGAGACTTGGTTTACTTCACTCCTCGTCTTGCCAAGTAGACCTCATTCCTTTTTCAAAGCTCTCTATACCTAATGACGGAGGGGGTAAAACCAGCATCCAGGATAAATACTTAACAATGTAGATTGCAACGAATAGTAGACTTATTTTACCTCACTCCTCATCTTGCCCAGTAAGCCTCATTTTCAAACGGAGACTTTGAAACTGGCCTAGAGGCTGAATGCTTTACGGGGTAGATTATAATGAACAACTATACTAGACATTTCTTAGGAATTGGCAACTCGCAAAAAAATAGCAATCCACAACTGGATGTCTCTGTAACTTATTAGCCGACTTGCCACTGTATTGTCAGCGTCATTTCGGTTACCGAGTTTGAAGCGTCCAACGGAAGGGCCTCATTCTACACAACTCTCGGCAGATTTCGTTCCCGATTGCTTATTCCGAGCCTCCCACTCGCAGTTGATTAGGATCACACGGCCGGGCGGAGCGGAATAAGAAAAACGAAATTAATGAATACAGACGCTGCTACGCCATTTAAAATATTTCCTCCCATCTTCCCTCGCAATTACGTCATCTTCCCCGGCCGAACATTTCATTCCGAAAGACGGAGGGAGCGGGGCGCCCGTCCGGGGAGATGGAAAACAATTAGTAGCATGTGGTACCTGAATTTCAAGAGACATTACGAACAGACGCGATACAGAGAAAGTTGAAGCGGAGGACGAGGATGGTTGGTGGTTCGGAGAGCAGTGGGAATAGCAATGCAATGGAAGGAAAAAATGTATGAGAGAATGGGAGATATCCGCGAGGGGATGAATGGATTAGAGAGGCCGCGGTCGCGGAAGAAGATATGAAGGATTAGGAAGAGAGGAAGCGGATGGGGTGATGAAGGAGTCAGCGAAGGGGATGAAAGACGGTTAAAGAGGAGGGAGGAGAAATAACAATTAGACGAATTCGAGTTGAAGCGGCCTCATTCAGAAGGCAATTTATATGAGGGAGTTTTGTAAATGCGGGACCGGATTATTTAATGAAGACATGCGAGGAAGAATGTGGGAGGATTCTTTTTCCCGAGGGTCTGTTAGGCAGTAGTTATACCAAAAGCGTTTCGACTTTTTGCTCATTTTTGTCTTGTAATTGCAAGCATCATCTGTGCTTCAGTTAGTCTTTTCGTGTCCCAACGTCAAATTTAACCTTGAGTGTAGATACTCTCTTACCCTGTGGAATGAATTATATGTGTATGACTTTAGCTGTAACCGTATTGGATTTGTTACGCATTTGTCTTATATTGAAGATATTTTCTCCTTTAAAGGCGGATTACTTGAAATTGTAAGGGCTCCTTAGAATGTCTTCCACACTCGGATCTAAATTTTTGACTGTATATCAGAAAAAAAGATTATTCTATACTGATGGGGTGAAACACGAGCATTAGACTTTTGTAAATTCTAAATTTAGATAATTTTAGGTCGTCTTTATTTTATTTTGTGAAACAGACCTTGTTTTCCCTCGGATGAAGGTGATTGATCGTTTTTGGACCAATAATAATCCACGTAAGTAATTCTCAAAGCAAAAAAATAATTATGTTTAATTAAGGAATGGATAAGTGTGGGAAAACGTAGACATTTTTGTGCAGGAGGCAAACGTCTTTCATCGAAAGTAATTTTTCCCCATACATTTTTCATGCAATAACGTGACTACTATATATCGTATAAATTGGGTTGGATGATGGAATATCTGTCCGCTAATAATGTCCGCTCCCCTTCGTGAAAACAAAATTGTACATGAATTATTCAAGTTACTTTGAGGTATATTTGACAGTTTTGTGTCCCTATTAAGGATATAAATTTTATTTTTCGAAAACTGCTGCTAATTTCAGGCAATATACAGCGAAATAAAAATATGCACTTCAAATACTTCTTGTGATAAGTACTTTATGTGATTCCGCCAACATGTAGGCAAAACAAGAAGTTCAGAACATTATAATATCAGTTATTGCAATTGAGAATTTCCCTTGATGAGCCATCAATTTTTCACTGAGCAAACTGACTTTTACGCTCAGTTATCTTTCAGTTATTAACTTCATGAACTGGGTGACCTCTATTAAGCAAAATGCTATTTTACAGTTTTTTGAATTTAATGGACTAATGAGATCAGATTAGATCTAGCTAGATTGTTCTCATAAGCAATGGAAATTGTTGGCAGCATTGCAATGGGCGATTCAGAACAGCTTGAGATGAATGTCTTAAATTACAAAGTGAGTTGGAGAATAAGTGGTAAGGGACCAGGAAAGGTGAGAGACTGTAGTTAAGTCTCCAGAGGGTAGTGAACACGAGGAAGTTAACAAGTTTTGGAACGTGTTAAAAAAGTGAGGGCAGGAAGGACAGAGAATGGGGAGGGAAAATTTCGTAGGGAGCTGGGGACCTTAAAGAGCAGATGGTTTGGAAATGGAATGGAAATATTACGCAATAAACGTTAAAGAAAAGGTCGGGTAATTTGAGTGGTGTCTAAACACATGGTGGTAGACATTCAGTTTAAAGAAAACATTCCTTAAATTCACAATTTGTATTATCTTTCGGAATGAAAAGGTACATCGTCTTCTTGAAAAAGGTAACGAAATAGGAACGTCTTCCATAAGAAGCACAACAATAAATCTGTTCTACGATCGTATTTTTTCAGTTTAGAGATTAATCATCAACGCTCTTACTATTCTGCGCAGTTTACGGAACTTCCTTTGTTGATGAATCACAGGTTGGCGGTGTTTATAATTTTGAATACATCGTACTAAATTTTTTATGTGGGCTTCAAAATATCTCAAAACCTCCCAAATATTTTCTCTTATATTATGAGCTTTAACTATATGCTACCATATTAAAGCGACTTATTCGTTGCTATCATTTCTCTTCTGAAACTATATAAGGAGCATGTACCACAAAGAAGAGTTTTCTCTAGAGTTGAAAGTGCTGATATTTTATTCCTGGGTGTTTAAAGTCCACTAGGTACTTTTCGTGTATATCTTTTATTCATTTCAAACGATTTCCTTCTTCCTGGAGACTAAGGAAGTGGTATTTGATGTAAATCGATATTTTTCTTAATCCTGCCATAATAAAAACAATTTCTAATGCAATCATTGCTTTGGTAGTGGCACTTAAATACAATAGAACGTGACTATTTAAGCCACTTAAATTTTACAAAAATGCCGTAAAACTGGACAAATTGTATTAATTAACAATTTTAAAGTTAATTAAATTCCAAATTAATGCTTAAAGCTGAATGTAGGAAAGCAAATTGACCGTGTAAGTAACATAATCTTGTCTTTTGACCTCAAAACCTACCTTGAAAATACGTATGTTACATGCAACTCTCAATCTTGAATTAAAAATAACTGCAAGGACCTGGTTTTGAAGAAACATTCTGTTCTACATAAGCATGTATTAATTTTTTGTTGTATTCCTAGGTCTCAGTTCGGTCTGCTTGGGAATAAACCTAATAGAGGAGGGCATAATTTCTCTTAATTAAATGTGGCCTCTTCGAGTCAACCCTCCAAATTATTTCCTACGGTTATGAAAAATTTGTGGTTCTCACCATCAAGCGAAAAGTTCGTTTAATTCAGTCTAATAGTACTTATCGTAAGCGCCACCTAAACCTCTTATCACTATCAAACCCAACCTCAGTTATTCCTTATCCCGCAGAGTTTGCATCGGGGGAATCTCACGCGTTTTTTCCAACCTTATGAGCGGAAATTTGCGAACCAATTAAGTTCATAACTTTCTTTCGTCGTAAAAAAGGTAGGATTTTGAGCCGGTCGTAAAAATCAAATTAAGCCTCTTTTTTTTAAAGTGTCCGTGGGGGAGGCGGACGGAATGAAAGCCTACTCCCCTGCGGATGAAAAAAGAGCAAAATCAGCCAGAAATGAAAACTGTCTCTCCCTCATTTCTTTCCACTCGAAAACATTAGCTCTTTCTCCAGGATTTGCCGGCGTTCGGCCGCCGAATCCCCTTCTGCCCCGCTCTTTTTTACCGAGCGCCGTTGGTCATCACATAAATCCCCCTTGCTCCTCAAATTCGGCCGCCGCAAAATGTTTGACGGAAAGATTGTGCCTTCGCAGTCCTTGATGGACGCATTAGTCAGCTCTACTTCCCACCCACGCTCTCTTTATCGTCTCGTAGGAAAAAACCCTGCCTGGAGTATCTCGCGGAGAAAAATGATAAATCTCTTTTGGGGAAAATTTCTCGCAAAACCGTCGGCGTAGTTCCTCTATCCCTCGACTGATGTCTCCACTTTCTCTCTCTGGTTACTTGTCTCCCTAGAGTGGGCCCATTTTGCCTGCTCTGGGGTCCAAGTCACGTATCTAGCTTTACTATGCCATATGGGACGCGGAAATCACGTTATTGCTTCGGTAGTCTCTTTCCTCGTTCCCGCCACTTTCGTTCTTCCTTTCTCTTCCGCTTCCGCTTGAATATGGCCTTCATTTGCCCAACTTTCTCCCATTATGCTTCTTAAGGACTTGGAGCGCATTATATATTTGTTGTGGAAGTAGAAATAATTGTGGAAAAATACAGTGGGCATCTATTGCTGAAGATAGTTGTAGTTATATCAGGTGTAGGTGGTGGCGGGTTGAGGTTACGTGGTATATAGTGGTTATGTAGTCTACGAGGTGTCAATTGCAACATAAAAGAATTCCCTGTATCCCCAATGTCTTTCTCACCCTGTATGTCATCTCTTCGCTCATGCACAAGATCTCCCTCCTAAAACATCAACCGCCACCTAAATCCTCTCACTCCTAAATTTTACACGATCTTACACTCACCTTCCACGCCAAAATTTTACACGAGCTGCTTTCTACACTGAATTCACCTCTTCTAATGACCTCCTGCTATAAAAACTTCTAGTAACACAAGGTCGAGGTTTCCAAATCCCTACCATCTGTTTAATAAATCTCTTCGAATCTATCTATCGGTGATTTTGGTGAAGAATTGAATTTGAAGGTAATCAGGACGGAAAAAGTTTCGTTCTCTTTAAGAAGTTTCCAATCAGTTTAGCCCCTTAACTCTCATGGATTTTCATCCTACTTTGCTCTAGATGGGTGGTGGCTAAGTATTTAGTTACAAGCCGTCTCCTTAATGAGTTGATTCAAGTTATTACTGTGTATTATCAATAATAATTATGTAATAATATTTTGGCGACAAAACATAAATATTCATATAATCGATGTGGATGTGGTTCACCTCAGAGAAAAAAGAAGTATTTCTCTTTATTATCAATATTGCGTGTAAATTACTTTCGAAGTGCAGTTAATTACAAATGTACGAGAAAAAAGTACTCCCGTAAAAAGTATTTGAGTACTGAGAGAAAAAGTTGATGGCTGAAAATTTAGCCGCAATGATTTAAAGAGTTAGACATCCTTTATGAGGATTCTGGGTGAAAGAGGATTATCAAGAGTAAGATCTCCTCTCTGAATAAGCGTAGTTTATCGCGCTTTCAAAGATAGACTGGTCAATAGACCAAACGTAGGCAAAATTACTGCAAACGAGCAGGCTATACATGCTTTTATACTTCGGCTCGGTGAGAGACGATTAGAACTCGTGGTAGCGAGCTCAGTTTTTACTATGAAAGTATTTCCAACATAAAACAGTCATTAGAAATTCTAATTGAATTTCCCTAAAAATGATATCTCCCAGTTAGAGGGACTGCAGTTTCATGGTTGACATCTTTTATGCTCTCGGAAAATCATACAGAAATGAAACCCATAGTAGTCTGTCAACCCATTATTTAAAAATAGAAATATAGCAATAAAGAATAAAATGCTACAATAATAAATATATAATGCAACAATATATAGAACTTCTTTTTTGGACGAAATTCTGCCCAGAGAATCCCAACTTCCATTTAACCAATTATCATAATTGGAGAAAAATACGAATACATAGCATGATATAAGATGTTAAATTAGTATATATACAGAAGTTTAACACATGCGGAGAAAACAGATATTAAATAAGGAAAGAAATAATGTTTTTGGATAAAAAAACTTTGGATCACAGAAAAATTTTCCACTGCAGGAAATAGGAAAATAAGGAGAGATACTAATGTAAAACGATAAGCTGTACAACGGTCAACCTACTTATTCTATCTACTATTCATAGTCAATAACAGAAATGTGATACATCGGTGTTTATCGTAAGTAATTTGCATAAAGTAATTCTGGGTGAATTGCGTATTTGCGCTGTACAGCCATCGGCGAAAGCCTTTATTCCGATGAGCATGTTTATCCCATGACAGAAGCGTGTGGGTCAATTCAATACCGAAGACTCCCACGTCTGCAAACGTTCACCTTGTTTACCGAGATAGTTCACGTGAGATAAAGCACGAAACGTTTCTCTCTGACGCCGCAAGTTTAGAGTGCAAAGAATCTAACAGGCAACGTGAACGTTTGGATGGAAGACAACTCACTCTGGAACTTATCTAACGATGTACGCCTTGTGCTGCATTTGGATTGTATAACGCACGCATTTTAATGAGGGTTTTTATCTTTCCTAAATATTTCTTGTGAGTAGTCAGAAGAAGAGAGTTTAGAGAAGTATTTTCAGAGTTAGAAAAACCTCGGTGTCGTTGGCTGAAATATGGTAACCATCTTATATCATTCGTTTCATTCGTTTAATTTGGAATAACTTTGACTCCATGTGGAAAAGGATCTCTGAATTATGAGACAAAACGACGGAAGAGGCAAATATTTGTGATTCTACGCATTTATGCAAAAATTGTTAAAGAAATTAATGGACAATGGAAAAATAAATGTAGCGAATTCTTTGAAAAATGTCGCTTGTTATCGTATCAAATATTTCATCTAAGAAATATCAGTTCTCTTTCACAATACATAAAACTGTATGTAGCTTTGTGATAAGGTTATTATGATTCGTGTGGAAGATTGGATGTATACATTTTGGTTTTTATAGTGAAAGAAATGGAACCAATATGCGAAAAAGGCGTGTAATGATATGTGCTACGTATAGGTGATGTGTGGATTAATACAATCACTGCGAATTACTCTACCGTTGAAAAGATAAATGCACCGGAAATGGAGGTATCCCAAAAAAAAAGTGTTGTGTGAATCTGTTTCATATGGTACCTTTCTGTATTTCCGATAGCCCTCTAAATTTTTAATTCAAAGAATAAACGAGAATGTGTTATTTATAAGTATTAAATTGTCAGAGGATTATTTAATTATTATACTCGTATATTTCCTTTGCGATTTATAGTAATAAGTGTAGGTTATTAATTAAACTGACCACTAATATATATTTTCTCTGATGTTTACTTAATGATGATAATTTTTACCTTAAGTATAGCGAATATTTTACAAATATAGTTTCCATAGACTTCCTTTAATGTCAATGCATGTTACTTTAATACTCTATAATGTGTAATCCCGCTTCGCGCTGCTCAAGAAACAAACCCGCGTGGAAATATTCGTCCATTTGCCCTAAACAAATCACTCTCTTTTTTCCTCAGGTGTCTTGGATGAGGAAGCGCGATTTGCACATCCTGACGTCGAGTATCTTCACATACACGGGAGATGGGCGCTTCGGTGTGATTCACCCAGAAGGCTCGGACGAGTGGAACCTGCGAGTGGAGTATGTACAGAAAAGGGACGCCGGCATATACGAGTGTCAAGTCAACACCGAACCCAAGATCAACATGGCTATCTTACTTAACGTGGAAGGTGTGTGTAAACATTGGGAATTTTTTTCTACAATTTACATTTCTAACTTTATCTCGTGAGCTGCGGGACGTATTTCTTTTTCAATCGATGCCCTTCTTAGAGATTTATTTTTCCAAGTGTAAGGTCATCCGCTGATCGAATATCATATCACGCTTTATGGTCGCAGTTAGATTCATAACCTACTTCTGTGATTTGTAATAAATTTTCGATAATTCTTAGAATAATACATGCTTTTCACCGATACACTTACTCTTAGTATTCTAACTATTTACCATAATTACTTTTCAATAGCATGGAAATGGAAATGAGATTATAATTTTGACCCATTTCAATAACACCTAGGTGTTCGTTACTTTTTCGGGTTACTAAATCCTCAATTTTCGAGCTGACCGGATTTCATACATAGCATAACGACCGAATGTTAAGATTGACGGAGTGTCTTTTAAATTTTATCGTAACTATCCTGAATGTTTTCCGATGAGTACCATGTAATTGTGTTTGGGGGAATACGAGTCAATTTCTGAAATATTATAAACTTTCATGACGGCGTTCTTGGCGAAATGATTTCCAAATTGAAGGTAATAGCGACCGATCTGATGGTGTAGATCCTGTCAACCATCCACAGCGAGAGTGATTCGCCAAGAACATTGATTTATTCATATGTATGCATGCATGTGGAATTGTGTTTAAAGTTTAAAATATCCACCTCTATACATATCATCATTCTACACGCTGTTGTTCCTTGTTTTTGATGCTCATTTGTCAAAATGGTCGGTAATTTGCCGCTTTTACTTTAGTTTCGGCTTTTATATGCATTGAAGATCATTTTAACCATTTCTCCCGTCTTGCGTTTCCTCAATTTCCTGCTAGTCACGTCTTTGGGCGAAAGACCATGATCCCCAGCAGTACCACCTGTGTATTAAACATATCCTACGGTCATCCATCATTTTTTAAAGCTCTCATTCGTAGTTGACATACGAATGGCTTTCTTCTCTTATCAGCATTGGTTTACAATTTTGAATATCCATAGATGTAATTAAGTGATAGAACCCTTTGTTGAACATAGATGAGTTTTTGAACTGTATATTTCCGTAGCGATCTTTTTGCAAGCATTTGAATTGAAAAGTCCAGGCGTCATTTATGTGTGTCATTAGTTGTTGACTCCAATATTGATTTCGCATTCTTTCATTCTTTTATTTCTCTCTTTCTCTCTCCATTTTTCCAGACAAGACCTCTGAATTAGTTGCCACTTCATTCGGAAGTCGGAGCCCATCACGCAAGTCCAACCAAGGTTGATAAGATTTTCATTTTTTTGTGTATTGTTTCCCAAAACCCAATCGACTGAGAATATTTTCATATTCTTTTGATCATCCAGTTTTCTTTTCGAGAAATCCATTCATAAAGCTGCACTTTTAGTTCTTGCTGTTCTCATGATCGTTGATATTCCCCCGAATGCAACCTTTTTGTATGATTTACGATACTCGAAAAAGAATTTTTTTTAGATGTAGTTTTTCGTTCTTACTTGAGGTAGTGGCTGTGAGGTGAATGGCTTGCATGCATATTTAAGTATCGCGTGAACGGTTTTGTTCCTAATGCTATGTAATTTTATTACTGCCTGGCCTAGAAAAAGATGTAGATGCTGCTATGTGTTTGTTGTGTTGCTTGGAAGCTGATTATTTAAATAATACCCGGGAAGTTTAATTATGCATTGATTTCTATCAATTATTGGCCTATGCCATTTATAGAATAACTTATCTCTGCCTCAAAGCACTAAGTTTTGGTTTTACAATCGTATTATAGAAAGGCGTTGGTATTAAAATGCGTGAAGCGTATCTAAATTTCCTTTTGGAGACTCTAAGAAATTTTAATCTGTTATACTCTGTGTTTTCTACATTTCTCACGATAATAATATCATCGTTACTTTACTAATGCTGAAGAGGTAGATACTGTTAAATTATTAGATAAAAGCTAACTAAAATGAATGAAATTTTAAAATTAAATTATAGTATGGAAACTATATTGAATTTAAAGATTCCCTTCTGAATTTAATATGCTTGATTTAAAACATTTTTTAATTTAATCATAAATAAACATAAATGAGCTAACAGATGAGCTTTGAATATTTTATTGTCATGTAATTACTTAATGATTTTACTATTTTTAGCTATGTAAATAGCAATCCAGGTTATTCACAAAATAGTTTAATTTCCACTTTAAGATATTTTACCTGTAATTTACATATTTTTTTCATTCTTCAATTTACAAATTAATCTTCTTTGTATCACTTTTAAATATACCAGTGTAGTTGTGAAATTGTCCATACTTTTAAGCACGCTAGCGAGTAATTCTATTGGGCACAAATTCAGCTTATATTTCAAGAAGTTGAGGCGTGCCTACTTTTCACTGTATATACCTACAAATCCAAAAAATATTTTTCTTTCGATCGCACACTTGTCTGATCTTTGATTGTTTGGACAATCCTGGACCTGCAGCAGCTCAGGCGAGCATCTGGGGCCCAGAGGACGTATACGTGAAGAAGGGCAGCACCATTAGCCTCACCTGTTCGGTGAATGTTCCATCAACGCCGCCATCATCCGTGCTGTGGTACCGAGGAGCTAATGTTGTGGACTTCGACTCCCCAAGGGGAGGAGTGTCTCTGGAGACTGAGAAGACGGAGTCGGGCACAACCAGCAAACTACTGGTGACCAAAGCGACGGTGTCGGACTCGGGAAACTACACGTGTGTCCCATCCAGTGCCGAACCGGCGAGTGTATGGGTCCACGTTTTAAACGGTTAGTGATTCTTCATATTCAGCTCATTACGTTTTAAACTTTCTTACCCTGGATGAGTATTATTTTGCTGTCACTCTAACCAGGGCATCAAACCGGAACTGTACCGTAAACCAAACAGATAAAACGTTAATTTAACCGGGCTGTATTGAAACCGGAAAGTATAACCGAAAATGTAAAATCCTTGAATCTGAACCGTTAGCGTAATCAGTTATTTCTCTATTGCGAAAACTGGTTCGCATTCTCATCAGCAATTTAAGCATTTGAAATTGAATTCTCTCTTTGGTTATCTATTTTATATCTATATTTCATAATTTATATAACAGCTCACTAAAGAAATCTCTATTTTAGGGCCATGTATTCCACAGGGATTATTTATCGGGAGAAATGCCGGTTCGAATAGTTTCTTTGGTTAGTGCCGGAGCTAACCAGAACCAAAATTAAATGTTTTAATTAGACCGGATCGAAAACCAGACGTCGCTTACAAACAAACTTTATAAAAAAAATATGATTACCGCTTAAAGCCTTACTTACTTTCCCTTGCGCGAATAGTCCGTTTTTTTGCATTGGGAAGATGTACTGGACTTTAATGTATAGTAGAGTTAATGGTTGTGTTTACGCCCTTAAGTTTACGAAAAAAGTTTTATAGGCGTCAAATATTTGCCACCAACAAATTGTGGAAGTTACGTTCAATATATCCCAGGACATCGCGTTTCTCATTTTTCTAAAAAAGTCAGCTCAAAGTTTGTCTTCCGTTGGACCGTGGGTTTATTTCGTTGTATCCTTTTCTGTTAATATCCATGGATCCATGGTTCCGTTATACCGTGCATAGTGGTACCAAATCAGAAAAAAACTAGCCAAAAATTTACTTTTCGACTATTTTACAAGTAAATTATATTATTTTTGTCCTCTTGAAGTTTTCCTTACATTTCTGTCTTTTTGGTTTTCAATTAACATCCGTATTTTACCGTATCGAGGCGATTTTCCCCCTTCGTAGTTCCTAAGGATAGAGGGTTTGTCTTACGAACACAAGCAGAATCTTTAAAATTGGATATCATGATATAGCTTTTTAAGTTTGTCGTGAGTGTAGGTATAGGGATTTATGAAGTTTTTATGAAGATTGTCTCAGCTATCTTAGTGTTCGTAAGTTAACAGTATTATAATTGCATTTTTCATTCCTATCCAGGACCATTATTCTTTTTCCTTGGGAAATTTCTGAGTAAAGGACCCATCCTGGTATCTGGCTTGTCTTAGATCCATGAACATACAGTAATATTTTTGTTGGTGAAGCCGGATACACAAGGGTACCTGAATGAGCTCTGCGTCTAAGACAAACCAATTGCAACTAACGGCTTTTTTCTCACGATATACTGTAGTTTATAACCTCTTATTCTGAGAAATTTCATTTTGTATTTTCTTCCTTCCCCATTCCCATGACACCCACGCCACGTTTGGAATTATATTTCGCAACGTTAGTCTCACAAAAACGTATTCCTTGCAGGTGAACACCCAGCTGCTATGCAACATGGAGAACACGGTGCCTCATCTCAATCCCTGGCTCCTTCGTTTCTATTGCTGCTGGTGGTCAGCGCCGTGTTAGTGGTTCCTGCTCAAACCACGGGCGATTTGTTCCTTCCGAGGTGATGGGAGACGTCCTACGGCAGCGGTCGCTTGGATATTCGTGCGAAGTGAACGAAGAAACCTCCAAAGTGACGTGACCTTCGAAAATAAAAATGCCCTAATGGATGATCCGCTAGTGATCCGCAGGACTCGAGAAACATAACTGTGGATGGTTTCCTGAAAGGTACTGCGATGAAAATGAAGTATTTATACTTCCGAATAGTGTGAATTCGAGAAAAAGACGGAAAAAACGGTTATTACAGGATGTGGATTTTGTTCGTACGTTCTCAATGTTTTCTTTTCGTTCCCAAATCCTAGATAGAAACGGTTGCGTGTTTGGTACTCTTCCGTGGTGTCGCGGAGAGGTTTTGTACGAAGGCCAAGCTGACAGTGTGTTGAATTTGAATGGTACTGTGTTTTTCTTACAGCGAACCACGGAGTGTACGAACGAGTGTGCGCACACGTTGTAATGAAGCCGTGCGAAAAGAGGACGGACGCGCCTCAAGTCGAGGTTTTAAAAGTAAATAATATCTCGTCCAGTTTAATCGGTGTGAGTCAAACTCCATGTGCACCTTGCTGTATTGAAATCGACGATAGAATCCCATTTACGGTTGGCGAGTTAAACGAAAGTCGTTACACAAAAGAGGGGCCGACGTGAAAAAGTGGGTGCGATTCCTTACTTGAAAGAGACGAAGAAAAGATCTCTTAATTAAAGATTTGATGCTTAAAAATGGAAAAATGTGAATTAAGTGATTTGGACACGCGATAAATTTTCCTGCAGGGGATAGTAAGTCTGGGAAATCTTTTTTGCGAGTAGGGTAAAAATTGCTCTCGCCTCAGTTCACGAAGCGAGACTTCGTGTCCAATGGCGGAGCGACCGCGTTTCCCATTCCCCATTTAAGGAAAGAGAGAGATCAAGAATTATATTTAGAGATTTATCCAAATGTGTGACTATCATATTCTGGTATAAAAACAGCCATATCCAATTACTTCACATTCCGATCGTTTTAAGATTTATTTCTAATTTTCAATTAGACGTCAATTCAGGTGTTATTTTTTTCCTAGGCAACGGGGTAAAATAATTTTGTAAAAAAAAACTAAGTAGTGTGGTCAAAACTTCTGAAAGGCTGATAAGAGGATTGGAAAACATGGCGACTTTTGTGCAGCGAAGAATTTTCTGGGTACATTTTTAGTATACTTAGAATTTCATCAATAGCTATGTCGATTGGATTTTTTGGTACATGTGAAATAAAGAAATGTCCAAACATTTTGACCCCTATGTCACGAAGGAAAGTGAGTAAATAGCAGGGGTTTCCTTAAGATTCTCAAAAAGATGTATGTCAACCTGATGCAGTGCATTAACAAAGTATATATGGCTTGTGTTATATTTCAAAGATCTCATTTTTTTGTACAAATCTTATATGTTTGATGGACTTCTTTCCCTCCAGATGATGAGCAAAACATGATTCCGTTGCTCACCTTATTGATCCACTTTTGTCAATGGATTGAAAATGTGATGGATTGTGAATAAAGTTGTTTTGAAATCACTTTCACGAATTTTTATGCCCATGAAAGGAAGTTCTCTTTCAGAGGATGAATTCAGATTACGATTCAGAGATTTGAGTTTCACTTTCATACACGTGAAGACCGAAGTAGCGGAATTAGGGCTTCATTGCTGAGAATAGGTACGTGGAAATACTTGTGAATGGATTCTTGTACAATCAACCCCGCCCCAGTACCCTTCCATCCAATATTTTAGCTGTTTTTGCGCGGCATATTTTCTTCATATTTAACTTTTTTGTTTATCTATTATTTCTTAGGACAAAATCCGCATCCTGTTATTGTTTGCTATCTAAGAATATTATCTGATTATGATTTTGAACAGTGAATTTCTTAAATGTTCCATTTAATTATTTTTCTTTTATATTTGTTAATTTCTTGTGCTGTGTTTCTTTTCTAAATGTAGACCATTTACTTTTCTTTAGTTTAATATATGTTACGTATGTTTATTTCACTTTAGAAGAAAGTTTCTTTCATATCAATAATAATTATGTAATAATATTTTGGCGACAAAACATAAATATTCATATAATCGATGTGGATGTGGTTCACCTCAGAGAAAAAAGAAGTATTTCTCTTTATTATCAATATTGCGTGTAAATTACTTTCGAAGTGCAGTTAATTACAAATGTACGAGAAAAAAGTACTCCCGTAAAAAGTATTTGAGTACTGAGAGAAAAAGTTGATGGCTGAAAATTTAGCCGCAATGATTTAAAGAGTTAGACATCCTTTATGAGGATTCTGGGTGAAAGAGGATTATCAAGAGTAAGATCTCCTCTCTGAATAAGCGTAGTTTATCGCGCTTTCAAAGATAGACTGGTCAATAGACCAAACGTAGGCAAAATTACTGCAAACGAGCAGGCTATACATGCTTTTATACTTCGGCTCGGTGAGAGACGATTAGAACTCGTGGTAGCGAGCTCAGTTTTTACTATGAAAGTATTTCCAACATAAAACAGTCATTAGAAATTCTAATTGAATTTCCCTAAAAATGATATCTCCCAGTTAGAGGGACTGCAGTTTCATGGTTGACATCTTTTATGCTCTCGGAAAATCATACAGAAATGAAACCCATAGTAGTCTGTCAACCCANTTTAATATATGTTACGTATGTTTATTTCACTTTAGAAGAAAGTTTCTTTCACCTTTAGAAGTTCAGATAGAGAACTATTGCTTATTTTCACAGTTTTTTTCTACTACAATAAGTATAAACCTCTTTATAATTTAATGTGCCCATGAAGCCTCCCTTGCCGCATTTACCTTTACTTAACACAGGTACTTAATCCCCTTTTTATATCAACCTATGAAGTTTTGCCTCCCACCGTTTTTACTAACACACTTTCTTTTACTTACGGAATCCCGTGCATACCTGATTAAAATTCTTACGGACCACGTTCTTTACCCTTAGAGGCAAACAGATCAGCAAACGCAGACCACTGCTGAAGGAAATCCGCCTCCACATTTGCCTACACCTAGAACTGTCAAGCTACGATGCAATCACGGCGATGCACGGGAAAATCTATCAACAATGTCAATCCGAGGGTCATTATGAAAACAATAAACTTAAACACATGGAAGATGCCGGCGGACCAACCAGACCAGAGGTAGAGGTTTTGGCTGAGGTGGTGGAGACACAAGAAATACCATACCTGGGTGGAGATCCTCCAGTTCTCGCAAATGTAATATTGCTAACGACGTACCGGACGAGAAGGGAATGTGAGGATCGCCACCAAGTAGCCTGAGCAGCTGGTTAACGGAAAGTCAGAGCTAGAGATCAACCTCTAGCAGAAAGTGAAGCCGTTCTTTCCTAATGCCTTTGTGCTTCCCTTATTTTCTTTCTCTTCTGTTTCCGATAGTCCTGAGTTCAATGGTGCAGATATTGGATCTGAATGAGCAACTTATTCTTGAACCAAGAGAAGCTCAGTTCTGCAGAACTCTCTGATCCGGATAGAAGCTGGCGACTCGACAGCCTAGGACTAGCCTAGACTATGTCTGCCTCAAACCACGGAAAAACGAGCTTTGTACGTGTTTTTGATAGGCCTACCGAGAGAATCGGGACTTCGTTGTAACCTCGCGTTACTGGAGGTGACAACGAAAGACTAAGCAGTAAAAATTAACAAGATGGAGCGCAAGGTGACAAGACTCCAATGCGAACACTGCGGGGGCTCAAACTTGTTTCTGGTGTGGTTAGTTGGTACACCTTGGTAGGTGTCCAAGTGGACTACGGAGGAGTTCTCTTGTGGAGTGGAACGCTTAGTTCGAGGTTATGCTTCGCGGTGGACGGCACAGATTTCAACGCAGAGGTGGGGACGACAGAACCAGCCTCTTCAAAGATGAACTCCTGCCCCGTGTGGAGCGGACAAAGACCGGAAATAATTTATTGAAATAGAGGGATAAGGTAATTACAAGTTTTTGCTTCTTACATTTGAAGTTTCCCTTATTTTACATATGATCCGTAGGAGGTAAAGCGGTCTCCTATCGATAGTAGATATAAAGGAAGGTGTTGTTAAAAATACAATGAGGTGGTTATTTATTTTAGCGAACGAAAATAGAAATACTTGCCAGATATGGATTAAATAGGGATTTTAGAAGTCCGAGTATTTTAAGTTTATATTTTTTGTTAGTGATAAAATAGACTTGGCGAGGATCTAGTAGGTTGTGCTCGCGTTTTCTATATAAGGAGGGTCATTGCTGAGATCTGTTCCCTCGTTTTGCTATGCTGTCTATTTCCAGGCGAACTTTGAATATATTTTGGAATAAAAAATTGTAAATATTTCATCACAGAAACTTAGGGATGTCATGTAGAGAAATATCAAGTGACGGAGATAAAAGATATGTCAATTCAATATCAAACGATTTAGTTCATATTCAAAGGTAAGGTGGTGCGAAAATAGGCCACTTAATGTTGATAGTAGTGGTGTCGGTAGCAAACTTTTTCGAAATGAACCGTGTAAAATTAGTGAAATTAATATAAATGTAGTCAGTTCATTATCTCGGAATCATTCTAACAAATAACTTAAACTGGAACTTATATTCGAAAAGTATGCGGTAAAGCAACCAAAATTTTCTAAAGCGCATGGTAAATAGATGCGATGAGGTTAGAGAGCGATGTTTTTCAGCCTTAGTTAACCCAAAGACTACGTAACGTCTACAATACGGGGCGAGTATATGGCACCCAGCGGATGAAACGAACCGTGAAGTGCAGCGTAAGGCGACACGATTTCTGAAAAAGTACACGATAGAAAAGCAAGCGTTCCGCAAACGCTCTCAGAAGCATGTTAAGAATCTTCGAAAGAAAGGAGCTACGGGCCGTTTCAACCGCTGTACTATTTGCTTTAAGCTTTGTTTCTTTTGACATAAAAGCATAAAATCTTCATCACTACGTTGATAAAGTCATTCTCATTCAAACTTCAACGGAATTTAAGTTGAAATCGACCATCGTATACTATGAATCTTTATTTTATCCATCCGAATCAGACGCTCCGCGTAAAGGAGACCTGGCGCGAGACTTTCCGTTTCCCCCGTTAGGCAATACTGCCAGGTTTTTTGGATTGTAGGCTGCGATTACTCTCTAATTTCAGAGAAAGTACGTTTGCAGAAGATGTAATTAGTATTCGCCTATTAGACCAGTCCAAGTATACCCCCTATCGAGTATTCACTTTCGGTCTACTTAGGCCAGTCCGACCATGTGCGTAAAATAAGAGAAATAGATGCGAGAACAAGTCATTTGAGGGACTCATTCTTTCCCTGGATAGCCGTTTCTTTCCGTTAGATAATTATCATCGCGTAACTGGAACGCTTGGTGTTTACATCCCCTCCCACACACCGAAAGGCGGCTTGTAGGATATTTATATATATTCTTGCTCGGTCGTTATTGCAAAGATACCAATCGATAAACTACTATCACAAATGAAATCACTTATATCTTTCACTTACAGTGTTTATTTAGTCGAGTATTACAGATACTACTTCAAACTGAGGTAGAATAATTTTATTTCATTAGGAAAAAATGTTCACCCAATAACGTATCTCCTTTATATGTTTATTTCTTACATAAGTTCACACAATACCATAATTCCTGAAATATCATCGCTTGTTAGCAATATGTACAAAAAAGACAATGCCTTAAATTCTACAAACAGTCATTACAGATCAACATCGATGTATTTAGCCGTTTGGTCACTTTCATAAAATAACATAAATACACATTTTGCGGATCGAAAAAATCACAACTCCGTCTTATATTTTCTTTCGGAATAACATATGCACTCATTTTTTGGAAATTGTTCTTTTGAGGTTCTAAAGGTTGGTTGAAAGATTGGAATGAAACAGGACGAGGAAAACGGTTAAGGTGGATAACAACCTGTAAAACTTCCGAGAAAACGATGCCGACGCAGTTGACCTGGACACAGAATCACCTTGCATGGCTTCGGAATGCCCACCTGTCAGAGAATTGAAAAACAGATCAATTAGTGTTACCATTCACTTGTGCCGAAACTCAGAATTTCTTATCGCTATAATAGATCGTAA
The DNA here is from genome assembly GCA_000376725.2 of Ladona fulva. Taxonomy (NCBI): domain Eukaryota; kingdom Metazoa; phylum Arthropoda; class Insecta; order Odonata; family Libellulidae; genus Ladona; species Ladona fulva. Next base: position 121,178 of record KZ308243.1, read on the forward strand.
AAATAATCAAGAGTAAAGGGCACCAAAAACCGTTAAAAATGCTTACAAATGCTAATATGAATATTTCGCTCCCAAATTCAGAGCAACGGGGCAGCTGCAGGGAACTGGCCAGCTCACTGAGTGAGTGAGAACACGGCTTTCACTGCCGCTGACCCTTTGCTCTGAATATGCACCCATTGAGAGTGAAATATGCATATTATAGCATTTGTAAGTACTTTGATGTTTTTCGGTTGCCTTTATTCTTGATAATTATAACCACCAGTGGCATTTACCACTATAGTTATCTTAAAATACTCTAGGAGGTGTATAAAGAAGACTAACTAAAGGATGTATAAAGGAACTAACATTTCACACATCCTAAACCTTGGAAAAATCCCTAGGAAAAACGGATATGTGAAATGTCTGGCAGGGCCAGGAAAGAACCTTGAATCTTCTACTGTCCAGACGTGTGCTTTGTCCAATTAAGATGTCGAGAACACCTTCTACCGCCGTGATGGGGGAGACTTTGTGGGCAAGGGTAAAGTGGTTTCGTCTGAGTATGCGGCATCGTCCATGCTAACGCCCTCGTTGAGGAACCAGTCATGCGGAGGACGTTGGCTGCATGGACGATGCCGCATACTCGGACGAAACCGCTTCGCTCTTGCCCAAAAAGTCTCCTAAGATGGCGTAAGAACATTGTTACGTTTTTCAACGCAGTGGGATTCCGTAAAGAAATACCTCGCGACGCTCTTTATTCAAATGATATACACCCATTCTAGTCTACGCTTCGGGAAGAGCTTTCTTCATCCCCATCTCTTAATTTGAAAAACAAAGGGTCCTTTCATAAGTGGCGCGGAGCACCCGAACGTCTAGCCTAGTTCGGCTAGAGGACCCTCGGAGTGCGGTCATCGACCTTCGTCGCGCGGTACATTATGCACTGGCTCGATAGGTGAATTGGATAAAGCATCTGCACAGAAAGTGGAAGGTTCTATGTTCTGCTCCTTTAAGACTTTTTCATGTCCGCATTTCTTAGGATTGAAAATAATAATGTTTCCCATTCTATAGCATTACTACTTTTACATAAAATTGCCCTTGTACTACTACTTCTACTTGAAAAATTACTCCGGGCGAAATATGCCATGTAAATATTTTTCGGTTAGGAAGAAGTTCATTTAGAGGCAAACATGAAGGGAAATAACTTACCACCTTGTAGCACTTCCAGCGTGACGCTCGCCGGAACGGCTGCTGGAGACTCCGGCGAGCAGGTATATTCGCCCGAATCGCTGGCAACAACCCCTGAGACCGTCAGTCTGCTGGTCGCCCTCTTCTCGTTCCTTTCTGTATCCACGCTCACTCCTCCGACGGCGTTCGACGGCGTCGCTGTCCTCAATGAAACGGGTCTTCCCGCGTGCCTCCAAAACACGCTCCCTGATATGACCCCTCGCACCTCGCAGGTCAGCGTTATGGTGGCCCCTGCTGGAACAGTCTGCACGGGCGGACCCAGTATCTGCGCTCGCGTCGGGGATGTTGAAGCTTGTATGACATCTCCTGCAAATACAAATGGACAGCAGAGTAATTAGTGCCGGATTAATCATTCTCAGCCATAAAGCTGTTCCTTTCCAGGCGGTTTTCCTTCCGTGTCATGAAAGCGAGATTACTTACAGACGATAATTTAGATTTGTAACCTGCAAGCCGTCAGTGGCGTTTGGCAGGGGGTGTGTTAACATCTTACCTAATCTACCCTGTTAGATTCCTTCATGCTATTCGGAAAGTACGACCAGAAGTAACTATCTGTTTTAGCGAGTATTTCCTCGTAACGCTTGGTCGTCGCCTCTCGAAGATCGCGCTCGCTGTTCACTGGATTGAAAATAACCTTTAACTGCACCTTCATAATTCTGGACAAATGAATTTTTGGAAAAGCTTCTGCCGGTAATTAGATCTTCTCTCCTGCAGTTAGTTCCATGCATGTAATTGCAGTGTAATTATAGCGTATGCCCTGCATTCGTAATAATAGCTGCCGTTACCGGACACGGATTCACGAGCCGTGTTTTTACAGGTTGGATTAGAGAAGGCGTTTTATTATTTCCTCCCACACGTTTAGCATCGAACTCTCTGTAACATCCATCCCTTCCTTGTACCGTCTCCTCTTGCTTCGTGAGATAGAGGCCGCGTAGTTAACGGTGCATAGGCTGTCCAAGATCTCGCCAAATATTAACCCATAAGGGAAGACAGGGTGGATTTATTATTAAAAAATTAGAATTATTCTAGTAAAAACCTGTGTGCTTACCTCCTTCATATTTGCCTTCTGGTCCATAAGGAGAATCCCTCAAGTGAGATTCTGGAAACGAGAATACAAACATTAGAATGATAAAACTAGTATTCGAGGAGGTGGAAAAGATAAGCGAATAGCGCCATGGTTTATTTTAAGTCAGCTCACCTGTTATGTAAAGGGTAACTACGTGGCTTATCTTGGGCTCCGCGTTCACCTGGCACTCGTACTGTCCAGAGTCCTCCAACTTGGTTGAGGATATCCTAAGGGTCCACGAGTCGGCTCCCGCGGAGTGCAAGACTACTATCCGTCTATCGGCGGTGAACGTTGTCACGCCGGACGTGAGGATTGAAAGATTTGGTTTCCGCAACCAGGAAACCTGTGGGGAGAGGAAACGGTAAAATTTAAGACATTGTTACTAACTTAGCATTCATTTTAAATAGCGTTATGAATGGGCTCATGGAGAACGATGATTTATAATTGGTCACCCATTTTTTGACTGATCACTGAAAGACGATTCTCAATTACTTGTTAAAAATGAATAAAGTGAATTACAAGCAATGACAATGGAAGCGTAGTTATAGGAGTAGTTGCAACATCGCGATCATAAGCATTGACTCAAGAGTAATCAGCAATTATTCAATTTCCCGATCCCAAAGCAGACTCCTAACTCCGGAGAACTTTCCGACCGCGGAAAACTGGGAGTGCCAAAAAACGAGGCTTTAAAATTTAACATGATTGGTTTTAAAACGGTTCCCAAGGCGCGTCCGTCACAACCTTCTAGACAACGTGGCTTTCGAGAAAAAACGTGTCGCTGAAGATCGCATCATTCTTCCAACTCTCTCCAAGAGAGTTTGTAAGTTTCCTCGGATGGAAAAAAAACTTTCGGGCTTCTTTTCGCTCTTCCCGTTCGTTCATCTTGCACACGTAACGACCCTTCGGATTTACGGCTTGCTACCGACGCTTCTGAGGTCCATCCCACTTTGCCGCAAGTTTTAGACGGGGCACAGAACGTCGCTTTACAGAGTACGCCCTTGGGTACAGTCAACACGTATGAGCGCAACCGACTTAGCACAAAAACACACTCACATGAGAGAGGGTTGCGACTAAACAAGTCGCGGACATTCCCACAATCATAGTTTTTGCTTCTACTCATCCTTCCATCCCTTTATTGCCAAATAATTGCCATTTGTAAATAACTGTCTACGTCCATGTCCTGCAAGCCGCCTTTCGGCTTGTGGCAGGGGGTGTATGCACCATGACTCTATTTCCCTAATCGATTACTTTCGCGTATCGTTCACGAAATGCATTCTTGAATCGATTCGTTCTCGCATCTATTTCCCTGATCTTTCTCGCAGTATCAGAACAGCCTATGTAACATAGAAGACGCATATCGGCTAAATCATTTATGAACGTGCTTTCTCCAGACTTATTTAGTAAATTCATCCTCTGTTTAAATCTTCTAACTTCTAAAGATTCCAATCCTGCGTCTCGATGCTTCTGTGTAGCGCTCACTGATTTATCATAGCAATTCTTAATAAAGCGCTTCCCGTGAATTATGGAAGAAAGGCTCCAATGCATCTTCATTTTAGTAATGCGTCAAAATTATGCTTAAGTATGCGTTTATGCTTAAACGCTAAAATATTGCGGGCCACCGAAGTCATTCGTTAATTCTCTAATGCTCTAGTGGAATGTTTCATCGTTTTACCCAACCACAGTTTACGTTTACATTTAAGCCCAGGGGGTGTAAAGACAACTATAATCCTATCACACCCTAACTACTATTAGTAGCTAAGGTTACCAGTTCGCGGGAAAACGACCAGAAGTAATTATCCGTCCTGGCAATCACTTCCCAGAAGCTTCTTAGTTTTCTCGCGGAGCTCACGTACGTTGATAACTGGAATAACAATATCAGCTATCTCGTCGACGAGATCTGTAGTGATAAACTTTTCGAAACGCTTACGTCGCTAATCAATTTTCCATCCTTAAGCAAAGTCCACCCGAGGGATTCTAACATAGCTGAAACACTACTGTCGAATCTTAAATCTCCCTTGAAGAACCTAGCCGCTCAACGTTGAACCATCTCAAGATCGGAGACTAATCCTACTTCTTGAGGATCCCTAACTGCACAGCAATACACGAGGAGAGGCCTTTTTAGGAAAAGGAAAAGTACGCTATTTCCTTTACTCTCGATGAACATCCCCCCCAGAATCCTACTGGCTAACCTTTGCATCCTACTACGATTCGAATATACTCTTAGAAGGAAAAAATACTACTGAGCGTAATTCCTAGATATTTGTGACGTTTCACGAACTCCATAGGATGTCATGAAATACGGTGCGCGGGTAGTATTGGAAGAACGCATAAAAGACATAGCTACGCACTTCTTTACATTCGAGTCGAGCTGCTAACCACTGCACCATCCTGAAATAATGTTTAGATGGTTCTACAAACAAACTGTGTCATCCAGTGATACGAACTCTCTGTAAATAACTGTATCATCGGCGGATAGCCTAACCGTACACTTATCCACTAAATCATAAATGTTAGTGAGGAGCAAAATCAGTATATACACTTCGCTGCAGTGCGGAACACCGGATGTGACGCAAACCTCATCAGAAAAAATTCGGTCCAAAGCGACACGCTGCAATCTGATTCCGAGAAATGGTTTTATCCATCCAACAACTTTTCCATCAACCAGTTAAGCCTTCAACTTGTGCATTAGTTTTCCATGGGATACTTTTCGAAAGCTTTTCCGAAATCTATAAATGCGGCGTCAGTTCAAATAACCTTATCACCAACTTTAACTATGTCGTTGAGAAAAAGGGCAAGCTAATTCTCGTATAACAACCTTGACGGAAACCGTGTTGGCATTGACTAATTGCCCCCTTATCACATAGGAAACGCGCAGGTTACCCAAGAAACATATTACCCATGTTTCCTAGACTACTCGAGGCTGCCCACCACATTTTACGGATCTACTATACTATACTTTACTATAAATACTTTCTGAAATCCTGTATGGGAAAATATCAATTGAGTGAAGTATCCTTAAGGTGATACCCCTAGAGTTAACTGACTCCTGGTTGAAATTCTGCTTGATGTTTTCAGAGTACCTAGTTTAATTAAGCTTCAATATATTCAACATTTCGGAAGGAATCTTCGTGACTGCAACTCACGACCTCAATTTCCAATGATCTAGAAATGATGTTTATTATGTGCACGGTTGCTCCCGTGGAATAGATTCCATATCGCAGTCTTTTGGTGATAATAATATCCCTGAGAAAAGTGAAATAATGCAGAAATACTAGAAAACTGGTGCTTTTATAAATGATGAACATAATTTTTTTATTAACCGCACAGTCCAGAGAAAGACTGTGAAGTAACCGGTCGAAAAGCTGGTTTGAACACCAGCTGTACCTAAAAAAATCCCTGGAGACGAATGAGGTATACTAAGCAAGGTGATGTGTGAAGCAGTTTTCATTTCCATACTGAACCAGAATACGATGTGCGGAAAAATCAACGTAAGTGAATGACCCAATCATAGAATTCAATAAGGAGTGCCGCCCAGGAAGAATGGCTTTCATATTAACATAAAAGTAGCTTTCATATTACCATAAAAGCATATTTGACGCCGCTTAAAATAGCCTTACCTCCCACTATCCGCGGCTCTTACAAAAGAGGAGTTGACATGAAAATATGAGAAACGTCTTTCTTTAGGTAAAAATATCCCCTTCGAACGGGGTTTAAAATGGAAATTCTACCGAACATCAGATAATGAAGAAATCTTTGGCGTTAGAAAGAGGGAAGGGGGAAGCAAAGGAGCCAATCCCGCAAGTCTCACTCATTCGACGAAAGAAAAAAACGGAATATTAAGAAATATTTCCCCGAACGGTTCGAGAGAAGATAAAATGGTGCTCCAGAAGGCATTATTGACAATTGGCAGAGGAGAATAAAAAAGGTCTCTTTTTCATTTTTCTCCTCTTCGAATGCATCAAGGGAAAAAGTGGGAGCCGAGAATACGCCAAAGGCAAAAAGTTTCGAATTGACGGTTTCTCCTGAAGTACGGGGCATTAAAAAATCTGACGCCTTTGCATCCATTGAGGTGAAACGCGATGAACGAAAATGACAAAAGACTGTCGCGATCCGACATATTCGGAGATCCCCTAAGCCTTCATTATTTCTCACACCATCGCCATCGGAAACCATTATCCCAACAGAGTATCGATTCAGAGGCCCTAAATGCATGACCAATATTTTTGGAAAGCTCCGGCGTCTTTTCCGCTGTAACAAGTCCTTCGATTTTCTCTCTCACTCTCATTCCATTCCCTTCTCTCGAGAACAAAAGATTTCGCTTTCGTCAAGGACGCCTGAAAAAGGGTGACGAAGATTTGTGCATCGCCATTCCTTTAAAGGAAGCTATGGTATTAATGTAGAGTGATATTCGCTTATGCCTTGGGCTTAAACCTACGAAGGTACGATAGCTACTCGTACAAATCTTCAGATTGAATTTTAGGCCTTCCCCTGAAATAATTTTACGTCATTTTCAAGCTTATGTAAATGGGAAATTGTTAGATTTAAAAAAAACCAATAAAAATAACCACATGGTTGAACCGGTTCATAGATACTGATAGAAATCCCTTAATAACTAAATAAAGGAATGTAATACATTTATCTGATTCTGCTTTTAATATTTTATGACAATTCTGAGAAATTACTTAGACCTTTGTTGCACCTGTTAGTGGAACTGTTATTTAAATATGTTGATAGTTGATCTAAGATCCTTCTATTTTGTACGATGCCTAACACTCCTCTCTCAAAATTTCGTCGTATGTTTTGGAAAAGTAAATGAAGACTTGTCATCTTCTATAATTCAACTTTCCAAAGGGTTACCTGAACTTGTATCGGTTTACAATGCTTAATTCACTACTTGATAACCAACCTCTTATAATTTCAGTAGTTAAACCTCAAATTAATATTAATGAATTTCTTGATAACTACCACATCAAACCACAACTTTTCCTACGATATTTTTTTCGTCGAAAAAACTTTATAGTAAAACAAATCGTCTTATTCTTTTCCACTACAAATCAATTCAATGGTTTCCTCAATACTCCGTTCTCTTTCGATGTTCTCGTTTCCCCGTTTTCTTTACCTTCGTTTTATCTCTTCAGCTACAACTTTTCTGTCGCTTACTCTAACTTCAACCATAAATACTAGCTAATATCCCTCCCTACCACTCGTCGAAAGGTGGCGTGCATGGTATTAATGTAGATGCTGATCTGACTTCCTTGTTAGGTAAAGAGCTCGACTTACTTCATCCTTTTCAAACTATCACGTCCATGAGACCTTCAATCCTCTAGCATCCTCCTTTCATAGTATCAATGTTTCGAACCTAAAACTTTTGCATTCTCATTTTCAGAGTCTATGTTTCACACCCATAACGTGCTATAATTACTAACTACTGCGTAACTTGCTTACAGATCCGTATACATCCAAATTCAAATTCTATTTGTTACCAACGGAAACGGCGGAATTTCAACAATAATCCGAAGGAGATTTTCAGAGTGAAAGGATTTTCCCCATGCCGCTGTGGAATGAAAAAGCTGGTAAAATAATATTCGAGATTAACAGTCTATTTCTCGGGACTTGAGCCGTGATTAAGAAGTGGAAGAGCGAAATGTCAAAGGATGGAAAGAGAAGGAACGAGATAGCTCAGGTGTGGTTGAGTGACGGGCGACTTATGAAAAGCATAGCGCCTCCGACAGATTAGCTGGCTGTCACCGCGCCGGCCCCCAAAGCTTCCATCTGCTTATTTAATATTTCCCATGGAATCATCCGGGATTCATAAATTTGCCTCGGATGATTCTCCTCCTCCAACTACGAGGTTGTCAATGCAAGATTGATGCGAACGCCAGAATACCGAATATTCGATACGCCACTCAAGGCTCGGGATTTCGGAATATTCCTATCGATTTTCGAGTAGATCCAACGGATTTCGCTGATACCATCGCGTAAGTGCATTGGCAGAGACCCTGTAATTGGTCGGATCAGGTACACAAAGGTGAAAAGAATTAAGACGATGATGTTCTTGACGATAATTCGGATAAAAATAAATATTACTCGAGTTGAGAAATCTGCCTTACAGCTTAGGTCAGAAAAGGAATTTCCGGTTGTGATGAGACAGCCCCCTATCTAGTCGCGTCAAAGAACTTTCGTTTATCAGTCCCATGAGGCTCAATACGAATCCTATTTTCTTCGAGTTTCTGTGACCCTTTTCAATCATGATGAAATTCATTTCACCAATCAAAAATAAAAATATATCTTATACAAACAAATCCATTATCTATACCTTTTAATTATTTCAAATATTTGTTATATCAGGACTATTCTAAGAGCCCCAAATATGCAGTCTTCCTCACGACAAGGAGTTATTCTTCTAAGCTGGACCTAAGGTTCTCAAAATTACGAAGTATTAGGAAAGCCCAAATATTGATATATGTTAGCTATGTTTCATAAGGTTTGTTATTCCACCTATAAAAGCACAGCGCATTCGGCTAATGAAGATCATTCGTACCAAGTTACCTTCGTAAGTCGAAACCCGCCATAGATTAGCAAGAAACAAAAGGTGATCCGGAAAATGTTTTAGAGAGCGCGCGGCGATTCAGCCACCAAAATATTCGTTGACAGATTCTGAAACACAAAGAAAATGAAGGTGAAAGTCCTTGTTGACGAAGCCTTTTTTTTATCTAGAATCGTTTTATGCCTTACCTTTAGCCCTTCTCGTAATATAACATATAGCAATCATTTCTTGATGAAACATTGGATATTGTTATTTGAGTACCAGTTTTATCACAAAAAAGGTGCGCCTTAGCGGAATCTCTACAGATTAAGTATACATTGATGTTCGTACTCTTTTTTTTTAATTTAGCCGTTTGTGGATAGTTACATTGGAAGGTCCTCCGGATAGCCATGTAGATAACGTGTTCGACTTCGGTGAAATCTGTTATGAGTTCGATTCCCGGTGGGAGCTCACGCGACAAATGATTTTAGCTATCGAAGTATTTAAAAATATTACTATTACTTAAACTGAAATCGTACAACATTTCAAGGAAATTATAGAAGTTTCTGGTCACACATACCTATTGCAGTATTAACATTTATACTCATATATGGAAATGTTGGCACCCGGATATTTGGTCCGCGGCGACTGGATGCTATGATAATTTAGTAACGACACGCGATAAATAGGCAGTTGGACAAGGCTGAGATTTGTCATAATTAATTATTATTATTTTTTTGGATTGACTGCAAAAATGTTGGTAGTATTTCACCTTTTGTTTAAGATTAATAATTAAAAATAGAACACAAGCAACATACTCCTCCTTGCAAATAACTATTTCCTTTGGTCCAATTGAGTAATCTTAATTTAAGTAATATCTAGGAGATTAGTAGCAAACATCAGCATCCTGATATTTCCTACCCTCCATCTCTTCTCCCAAAGACTTATATATGGATATGAACAATATCCTTTTAGCAACTTGTATTTGTTATTGTAAATTTCTATGATTTTTACAGTCTCTCTATCTAATTTACGATTTACATTAATCATCTATTTTGATTTCTCCTCATCGAGGTTTACCTCTGAAAAAAACACTTATTTATCTCGGGATGCGTATTCCCATCGTATCAAAGACTTGAAATTAAACAATAAATATTTCTGTCATATTTTTACGTCCGCATAACTGCTTTCTTCCCCTATTGAACGCTCCGATTTAAGAAGTGCATACTTCTAATTATTGTTTGACAAAGGGTTAAATACTGCCAAAATTATGCATTGCAATATAATAATTAATTATGACAAATCTCAGACTTCAAACCCAATTTATCGCCTATAGTTACTAAATCATCGAAGCGTACCAAATCGTCGTGGGACCAAATCACCGCGGGTCAAATTACAGGCTGCGCGGAATGTTAAATACCATTAATAATAAAAATAATAATTGCAATGATACTTTCGACTTTTTGAGAAAATGTCACCGGGCTGGAAATACATAATTTCAGCTCTATAAAACTTCTAAATTTTCGCGTCTTTTCTAACAAAACTAGCGCATATTTCTTTCCCAAATACTTGAGTAATCCATTGTTTACCAGCGACCCCAACTTGAGGCATCCCTCACCACGCCCATTTTCCCTCAATCCAAGAATCCCGCAAGAGTTTGCCCGTCCCACGAATCATAAGTCCCTTTTCGGTCGGGGATTCCGACGCCCCGCAGAGGAGCTGTAAATCTCTGACTGAACCAGAATTAAGGGCAACCGAACCTTCCGCTCTCCTCTTGCGCCGAAAGTCCGTTTTTCGCGGAATACACAAAACGCGGCCGATTACCTTCGCCAAACCCCCGCAAAAGATAGCTGACCGTCGTAGGATAAAATTACGACTCGTTCCGGCCGCAGGGGATATGAATCTCAATGATGTGCAAAGATGAAAACTGCGATCGCGACATTGGGTCGAAAATTGCGGATCGTAAATGTAAATCTGTATCAATGCTGTTTCTTGGGGAAGGCGGTACGTAAAATAAATGAGATCTATCATCAAGTTGTCGGAAATATACGTAGGAAGAGGTACTGGCGATTGAAACCAAGGATTAACAGATCTCTGTCATGGGATATGAGTTATATATGATATGAAAAAATCTGGTGGTACCTCTCTAAAAAAAATATAGCAAGAAACGAGGAAATTTTCATGGAGCGAAGATATCAGAAAAAGATAAGTAAGATCTGTTTGGTGTTTTGGCAATCATAACAAATCATGAATGCTAACAATACAGAAAGAATGTAGAGATGGTCGTAGAAGACAGGGTTCTGATTAGTTAACGATACACTTTAGACAGAAATGCTCTAATGAAAGAAAACATCAAAATTAAGATTATAACTTTACAGTTGACCTAATAGTAATAAAAATCAGCATTTTCCCTAAGCAGGTAAAAACGAAGATTTAACGAATACTTAAGATTTCTAAACATCTAATAATCTTAATTTGTTTCTTTCCTGGCAATCTTGCGTTTCCTGGTAGCTTAACCAACTTTTATATCAAACAGCAACTTCTGTCTTTGTCTTCCCCTCTGCTTTTTCCCTTAGATTCTACCCTGAATTACACCCTTAAACAATTTTCTCCTCTCAGTATTGATTACATATTTCTTCTGTCCTTTTTTAATTACTTAAATTAAAACACTCTCCTCCACGACCATCTCTAGTACTTCTGTGCCTGTTTTCCTATTGACCCAACTTACTTAATCCGTTCTACGCCATCTACACATTACGAAGGCCTCTAATCTTTTAAAGTCTACCTCTTTTAAGATCCACGTTTTACACCCATACATCATTACTCCCAAAATCGAGGATTTTATCAATATTTTCCTGATTCCTTTATCGAGAACTTTAGCCGTCAGTTCTCTTAGTTTCACGAAAGTTTCCTTGGCCAACTCTAGTCACGAATGTATAATAATAAGTATTGTCAATTCCCTCCTAATTAATATTAATAAAATTATAATAATAACAAATAAGTTTAATTCTGCTCATTTATCTTAACACACTCTGTCTCCAAAAGTGCTCCAGTGGGATTTTTTCGAAACTGATAGAACCCCGTAGGAATAACCCCGTAGGAATGAGCTAAGGCGATCGACTATCGACCTAAGGAGATCGACTTTGAGGCGACATCCCGCAAACCAAAAATAAATTTCCAGAGTTAACTATTAATGGTAAGCATACCAGTAACTAAATAATAGGAAGTAGAAATAAAAACACTATGTCAAAAATTCCACTGGAGTTTTACTCCAGTGGAATTTTTGACATTTTGACATAGTGTTTTTATTTCTACTTCCTAGTATGGAATTCCACATAGTGAAGGCTTCATCTATAGATTATATAACTAAATAATAGTTAACTGGGGCTCCCGGTTAGACAAGTGGGCAACGGGTTCGATTCCCGATGGGGGCATACGTGCGAAATGACCTAAGCTGTCGAAGCACTTTTAACAATACTACTATTCTAATGGTTAACTGTATTGAATTTCTAACTCGACCAATATTATCATAAATAAGGCAAAGCAACCTTGATACACCATGCATTTCAACTGATTTCGACATTTTCGGGATATTAATTGCGGTTATTGGGGGTGATTACCATAATTAATTCCAGATTACCCTAAATGATAATAGAATAGAATATGAGGAATGCGAGGCGTTTGGAGAAAAAAGACGGCTGGAAATGTTTGAACCCAGATCAGGCAAATAGACATGGAACGAAAAGAACTCCCGAGTACATAAAGGTTAGAAGAGAAGTAATGAATAAAAGCACTTCAAAGAAATTTCGAATTCGGAGAATGGAATGAATTCAATTCCCATGACTAAAAAAGATCCCAATTCTAACTCAACGTTCCTGAAAAGTAGCTCTATGAATGACAAATCGGTAGTAAATTAATAAAAACATTCTATTTTTAGTTAGACCTTTCATCAGCTAGCAGAACTAAACTAAGTGCACATTAAATGGAAACGTCGGTCGCACAGGTGGAATATACAATATTTATGGGCAAAGAATCAACGGACACTCATTAATGAATTTTTTCTGTGAATTATTTCAAATCAGGCACTATGGCTCTGACGTCCAAGGCTTATATCTGCTTATAAATATTCATCTGTTCGATTCCTCTCGTTAAAACTAAATTTGAATATATATCGAAGAATTCGTAATGTAAGCATTTTTAATAATCCACGATTTTTAAAACGGGAAAGATCACGGAAGAGCGGAGACTTGAATTATTTATTAGTCAATCGATTTGGGGGTCATTATTTTCCAGAATATTTTCGTTTGGATTTCGTCATGGTCCCTATTTCTTCGTAATTTATACATATAAATCACATCCTTATTGGTTACGATTATTAAAATCAGTAGGGAATAATAAAACGAAAATGTGGAAATTTCAGGTAAAAATACCTTACGACCAAGGAACCATATTGGTATTTAACGATTTAACCAAGCATGCACATGTGGTATAGCGCTTAATCATTTATGGTTTAGGAGAAAGAAGATAGAAGTATAAACGTAGGAAAGACTCGGTACTTTCACTAACTAATCACACGACAAGGAGCATCATTATGTCCATAGTGGCAGGCGAGAGCTGTTTTAGACTCTTGGCTCCGTATTTGCTATATAGTTTGCAATTGAAAGATTTAAGCTCCGTGGTAAATAAATATATACCTCGCAATATACCACCATTACCATAAAATACATCACCGTGCCTCACACCATACCTCATATATATTAAAGAACGTATAAATTGAAACGAGAATGAAAGCTAATACCACATATAGTTAATAATTATTTTCGACACAATAGGTCCTTTACCGCCGTAATAGCATAGTCTCACTTTATGATTTGGCAACATATAAACTCAAAAGTCTTTTTGACAACTATGAAACTCTTCCGACAATCCTATGATATCATAACTAAAAAACGATAAATAAATTTAAAGCGCAGGAATAAAAATGAAAGGATCGGAATGTGTCAAATTGGAACAGAATAATATAGCGATTAAAAATAATTATTATAATAAAGAATTGTAACAATAACACTTATAATATAAACGATTACATAAATATATACAATGTTTGGAATAATACGAAAAACCTTAACTTTGTGCGACCCCTACTGTCGGATTGAAAATAGTATAGACCTGGACTTTGACGCGTTACCCATTGATGATCTGCCTTTATAATGGGACATGTTATACATCGTTCGAAAGAGCATTTATTTGTCAAATGAGCCTTTTCTCGTCCCAAGGCGGCAACGTCGTCTCGCCGCAGCGAAGTCATCATTATAGGCCGCCTCATATCTCTCCCCCCAATGCATTTAGGAACAATCGCCCTCGTTTATTTTTTCTAAATCGTTTAAATAGCGCGTAGTAAAAATTTCAATTGCGTAGGATAAAATTTGTAGGAGGAGATCGATTTTTAATTCAGACGCTTATCAAAGGTCAATAAATCATGGTCGGATCTCAGAAACGCGGATTTTGCTTCACGACTAAGTACCACATTTCTGCCAAAAGTTTGGTTTTTCTGTGACTCCTGGTCATTGTTCCACAAATGTGTGAAGATGACCAAGTCATGGATTTGCGCGAATTTACCGTGTTTTGATTTAGTTTACGTTGACTCAGATAAAGCAAGAGATCGAAATTAACTTTTAATGTATATCTTCTTAAAGATAAATAAATGCTCTTTTGAACGATGTATAACATGTCCCTATATAATAGCAGATTATCAATGGGTAACGCGTCAAAGTCCAGGTCTATACTATTTTCAATCCGACAGTAGTTATCATCAGTTACCCCCAAGGCAACGTTAAAAATGCCGTACCCTCGCCAAAACGAATAAGAGTAGGCAGAGGATAAAAGAAACGTTATATAAAACGGTTATATAAAACGCACGCGCCCCCACCTCACTTTAATCCAGAAGTAAGTCAAATCCATAACTTCATTCCGAATTAAGAGCCACTTTTTCGAGCATTTCGCCGGAATAAGTCCGTCGGAATGATCTAAATCCAAGTCGCAAAACCCGCTTTATTTTATTCGGACGACACCTGATGTCCTTTGCCTCCGTTTAACCCTTAACACCACCGCCCTTCATATTCCCCGACATCTTTTTTTCTCTCCTTCGACTGGACAAAGACTTTCCCCTTAAGAAAAAAATAACGTCTTCTTAGCGTAAAGGCTCTGAAGTGCTCCTGTCGTTTTTGACGCATCAATTTGACGTCTCCTAAATTGCTGTCCTCGCTTGAATGAAGGACGGAGAGCGGATGAAAGCAAGGATAGATGTTTGGTTGATGTTTCCAGAATGGAGGGACTTTGTTGGGAATAAATGGCGTAGTTAGAAAGAGACAGAAGCGGAGAAAAAGGAGGAAAATCTCGCCGAGGATCGGGAGGGTTTATCTGTGAGCTGGAAATGCGGATATATTTTCTGAGAGAGAGAGTTTAGCTTTCGCTATATGGGCTCTTCCGAAACAGAAACGCAATCTTCTCGCCTTTTCTCGACAGGGATAACGTCAGTGAATCAAAGTTTCTTAAATACGCAATTCACGCAGCTTGGGTGTCCTATCGATTTTTCCATTCATTTTTAAGGTGATTACTTATATGCTTTTATATGTATTACCCCCAAAAACTGCAAATATATTAATTGGAAATATTGTTAAACGCAGGTATTATAAATATATACATAATTAAAATGATAAGCCTAAAAACAAATTTAAACCGTGTACCCTTCACCATTAACTCCCGACAGCTATTGAAAGGTAATGACTAGGCGAGATATCGGTAATTTTCCTTGTTTCCCTCACATTTCCAGAATCAATATTTGTATTTCCTTCCTTGAAGGTAGAATGCAAGGGAAGAGATAGAGGGGAAGTCAAGGGCACAATATGGTAGATGACTGGATGAGGTAAGTAACCAAGAAACGAAGGAAATATAATGGATATGTGATCTAACTATTTAAAGGCAGATAGGTCATTTATGATAAAGATGTATTATAATTCCCTTCTTTCTCGTACTTATTCAACAGTGTAAGACAGGACATAAGGTCTAAGTGTCATCATCGAAGCCGTTCTGTCAGCCTACATTCTCGTAAAGGGGCATCTTGAATTAAAAAACGACAAATACTAGGTCTAGTAACATTCAAGAGTCAATACGTTAATAGTTTTCTGTCCTGAAAGAAAGACAAAATCAATGTCAAATGCATCAATGATAGCATTTTTTGTATGCCAAGCCAATAAGTTGCCTCTCATATAAGAATATGTGAAATAATCGCATGTTTTTTGACAAATGACGATATGAGCTGTTGTGTAACGATATACAGCCTCTCGGAAGGAACAATATGCATGCCTGAGACCGACGTGAATCAGTTAAAATGAACACGAATTTTTCCGGCGCAAAATCCCTCTAAAATTTTACCCATTACATCCCAATGGCGTATAACGTGTACTTAAACCACAACAGGCCTGGATTTCCTCCACCGGCACGAAAAAAGCGCCACGAGTTCGAATCGCGCTCTGACGAGCAAAATGGGCTCAGCGTTTCATTTATTCTTTTAGAGCGGAAAATGACATGAAAGACGCAGACACGGGGAGTATCAAGGCAAAGCTGTCTTTGCTGCCTGCATTCTCAATGCCTCTTTTTCCCCTCCAACGTGACCCTCCTCTGACCCTTTGGCTTGCCACTCGCGGCCTCTTTCCTAAGCCCCTCGACGGTGTTGCGGAGTCAGCGTGGACTTCCGCACAAAAGAGAATGGTCATCTAAAAAGGATGGCAGACAGAGGGCGTCTGCGCCGGACACGTGAACGTGAAGTACACAGGAGACCCTCTCTCCCTCCGAGGTGTTTTCACCTCTGTTTCTTCTAATATCGACCGGAAATCATCATCCGCTGCACCTGTTCCTTTTAATTCGAGCTCGTATGAAGCTATTGTCTTCTGTCGCAAGCAACTCGGGATTGCAGCTTGCCAGTGTTTTACGCCCGAGCGGGATTAAATTTTGGCGCAATTTCCTCCATTTTGTGGCTACTCGTCGCTATAATTCCTTTGTTGACTAAAAGATTTCCAGGAAATGAGAACAAATAACACTACAGAGTGTATTGATTTATAAGCTAATTAGTAAAGTCATTACAGGAAAGACTGGGGTTTCCAGGAGTTCTGTCCCGAGGTGTATCACGGTAGATTTTTTGAATCCCGTTATCACGTAAAATTCACGCATTCGATTCCATCCAACTGTGGAATAATACCCACCAGTCGTATGTTAAGTGAAAGACAAAGATTCTCCTATCGTATTCATGATTTATTCATTCATTTCATAAATGTACTTCAACTTCTATATTTTGTCAATTTTATTTATCGCAATCACCACTAGAAAATGTTCCGCTAATGATTAGCTTTTTGACACCTTCAAATTTCTACGAGTTGGATTTAATAATCTATCTCAACCTATTCCAGAAAATCAAATGACACTTCCTGTGCAGAAAAATACGCCGTTGATAGTTCTAGAAAGTAAAAATACTCATTCGACGTAATTTAAGTTGACAACCATTCTAACGAGTCAAGGTCCTACGTTTTATTTTGGAATGACGCAATTTCGTAATTTTAAGTCCCGTGAATGGATTGATGCCGTGGTCGCTCCGGTAAAATATGCATTACGTCGCAGTTAAAAACTTTTAGGAACCCTGACAAATTAAATGGACGTAAGAGTATAGAAAATGTTCGTATTCTCACGATATCTCACATTCCTTTGTAGGAATCCTAGGAGGAAAAACGAGAAGAAGTAGTTGAGAGAGATAATACGTACTGAAATTTGCCTAAAATGAATTACGCAATAAAATATGCACCATATAGTTTTCCCTCTTGATGAAAATATTAGGTCCTTGTATGATTATGCGAATAGTGTCAATATGAATTCTACTGCTACCACTATTTACAAATTATACCCATTCATTAATATCGCTGCACACTCTTATCCGGAACGACTTGAAGGCGCGGTGCAAGGACAGTACTACTTAACCACTCCTTAACATACGATTATGAAAATTTGACAATTCTACTGTCAGAAGCGAGTCAAAATAACTACACAGTAAATCAATTTAAAGGGTTTCTACCTCCGTTTCGAAAATGTTCTAACATGAAATGAAATTTGGTACTGACTTTCACAGTGAAAGATGCTAGCTGTATTGACTACCTTCGTTAGTAGGATATGGGTATAAGTATCATGGCCATAATTATTATTACTAATCATTATCGCCCAATACCAGTGGCCGTGTAAGTGGAACAGCAGAACAACGCTGAAACCTCGGGTTCGAGTCCCGGCTCATTGGATTTTTCTGGTCACGGAATGGCTGTGCATGAAAGGAATTGCCTTGGATGACTAACAGGCAAGGGCTAGTTGTTCTCATTTTTAAGTCCCATGGAAGAATGGACTTGAAAAAAGTCTGACGGGACCGGGAATCGAACCCGGGTCTCCCAATTGCCGGTCGGGTGCTCTGTCCATTGAGCTATCCCGGCAGAACATTTCTCCAAGCCATTCAGGAGACTTGGTGGGCAAAGACTTCGATTCCCGGTCCAGTCTGACTTTTTTCAAGTCCATCCTTCCATGGGATTCTTCCTGGGTGCGCACCATCTTGCGAAAATTCACCCGTCCCGTTTTCCTCATTTTTAAGCGCACCACAATAGGTTCTTAATATCCTGCATCGAATTTAACCATTTCAGCCTGGAACTCGTTCTAAGGCTATTCCCTAACTTGATAACTTTCCTTTCCGCATAATAATCTCTCTCCCTTCCCTTCTTTTCATCTAACTTCGATTTATAGGCTTAAAAAACATCCGTCTTGATTGTAAACGTTCTCTCGTCATTTTCCGATAAGATGCAAATTCGCATTCATCTTCATCTTGCTTTGACTCGCAAATTCTATCTATATTCTCTCTTCCCAGTACTCTAACATCGCCGGTGCCCACGGATTTTGCTGAATTAATAATGCGCCGACGTCAAACAGAAAAGTGATGGGATTTATCTATTTTTCGGCGGAACGAAAAGCTTCTCTATCCCGAAGCCGCAAGGAAATTCTTTACGAGTAAAGACGGGTAAAATTGAAAGTTTTAGAAAAACACAGAATCCGATATGCGAATTTGTATTCGCTTCGAAATCTTCCTCGATAATGTGTCTTACGATTCGGAGCTCCCAATCAATATTTCCCAGTCCTTGACATTCAACTCGAGCTCTCTATGGATGTTAAAAAATGTTGTAAATGGTGTCCAGAGACTAGAGGAATTAAGGGATGGGGTATGCATGAATATAATCTCGAATACCTCATGCGAGAAATTTGTCAATATAATTCAAACACCGAGGTAAATTCTATTATCCTGCGGCAGTTATGTAACCGCAAATCGAGATCATAATTTCAATATATTAATTCCATGCACATATGTGAGGTTTGCTCAGGTAGTAGCGCATTTCTCAAACATATTAATCAAATGGAACTACGTACTGCAGGAAACATTTTTCTGTTAGTCACTGGATATTGTATAATATGAGAGCTTGGTATTTTGTGCTATCTTTCACACTGAGGAATCAACCGAAAAACAAATAGCGCAATTTTACTGAATTCATGGATTTCGAATAGCCAAGAGGGTTGCGCGTTAGCATCTGGTGAAAGCGGTCGAATCCCACAACCCACCTTGTGGGTGGGAGCCCACAATTTCGAAATTTTAGCATTCGAAGCACTTTTAAGAATATATTACTACTGTAAGGAATGAAAATTGGAACATGGTTGTTAGTAATCACTTCAAGGACCGTTTTTTCGGCGGTTCGTGCCTTACTCTATGGCACCAAAGCAGGAAGAAGGGAAGGAAAAGGAAACATCGGATTTTAGGAATTCCTAATCAGCCGTTTAATCCGTTTCCTTCGTTTGCTTCCTGTTTGGGTATTAGAGGGTAAGCCGCGAACCGCCGTCAAAACGGCTGTTTGATTGTTTGAAACCTCTATCACCATTACTAGTACGATTGTGGATTCTATGATAATATTACGATTCAGATCACAAATATGAAAAAAGTGAATGTATGGGTAAATGCGCGCATTTTTAACGGATACATGCGTATGCGTATCATGCGTATCTCATATTTTCTAAAACTTTCCATAACGCTTCGCTACTACTCAATTTGAATATAAATTAGACGGTTAACCCTGGCCAGTGTATCTACAATTACAGTAAATTATCCAGCTGCTAAAAATGGGGAGGTAGAATCTACGCCTACAACTATCGAATGAGTACAACGAAAATTCTTCGTTATTGCAAGCTCAAAGACATATGAAATAAAGAGGGTATGCACTCTTTTCCTTCATTTCTTCTTCGGGACTTACGGGAGGTTTCCCGACTGGGTGAATACCAGGACGATCACTATTCTTACTTAGAATGAAACGTAGTACCAGCAGTAACAATCTGAATTCCCGTTTTCATATGTTGTATTAACTTATTTATTTTTGTATTCATTCCGCGTGTTTTGCTATGTTTTAAACCTTTTAAACTTTATTTTTATTCACTTATCTAGTCAACCGTTTTAAACCTTTCGTAATTCGAACGCATCCTTTACTATTAATTATTTTAACCACCTGTGAATCGGTGTGTATTTGATTGCCTTTATTTAGGCTTTGAATTTTGATCTCTACATACGTTCTTACTCGTAACATCTGATCTTATCTGGTATCTAATCCTATTTACTTTAATTTATATTTATTTTCTTTATGTATTTATTTGTTTATGATTGCTTTTATGTACTTCACTATAAATAACCTGTAATATGCCTGTAATCATGAAGGCCCCATAAATCATGGCCTTGGGCCCCAAACAAATCTGCCCCTGGCTAAATAAAAAGTCAATTCTCCCCCTCATGTAAATTGATTTTGACTTTGATTTCATAATTGTACCTGCATTGCGTTGTTTTGGGGTTACTATTGTTCAATTATGATTGATGAATTATGTATACGGTTGCCACCATGGAGATAGCTAGATCCATACTGCAGCCTTTTCAATGATAAAAATTTCCAGTATACGGAAATATGCAACTAAATAGCATATTTCTTGCATCCCCATTCCTCCGAATATATTCCTAACATGGGCTAATATTCAAAATTTTGAAACTATCGCCTTCAAGCACATGGAAGCATCAATAAATATGCCAAACTACCGCTAAGCAGTCCTTTGATGGCACCTGCCGATACGCCCCACAACAGTCTTTCAGGTTTCAAGAGCCCAAACTCGGTAATGAACTCATTCCCAGTTTGAAGGCGCGTGATAGAGCGATAGTTATAGACCATTACTCAGAAAAGATTTTCACTCGTTTCAGGAATCCGAGCTGCGATACCTCCGTAATATCCCAATCCCTCACTCGCCAGCGACGACATCGCCGGGAAAAATTAATTTTTAGCAATGACCGAAATGCACCGCGCGCTCGGAAGCTGCTTCAACACACGTTATCCGCCCGACAACAATATGGGCGAAAAGAAAACCCTAAAAATGAAAATCGAGCCACCGGTGCGTGATTGATGAGGATCCCGGAAGAAAATGGTAAAATCGCCGATATGGGAATTTTTTTCCGATTTCTTTTGGAACGGCAACACGCGCCGGAGGTACCGGGTTCGATGAGGTGACAGTTAATTAGATTATCTTGTCATTTCGTACATGCCTCGATCCCAGTGGTGGAGTAGGCGTCAATGCAGGTGATAGATCTTCCGCTGTGACCTACTCCGTTTCCCGAGCAAAAACACTTGTACCCATCAATATTACTCGCTCTCGGAGGCGTTATCTTTGCTCGGAAGAAATATTTTTCGCTCTTGACGGAAGGGTTACGGCCTTATTAGGCCCTCAGGGAAATTCGCATCGGAGAAATTTCTCGAGAGAAAGAGCTTGCCTACGCCATTGCCTCACGTGCGACTTCGAATCGGATCTATCAACAAAGAGTTTGATGTATCAATGTCCAGCTGATGTTAATACGATAACGGCGGATGTATCAACAATACATATGTTGGAAAGGAAGTCGTAGCTCTCGTTTGGCTCCTGTTCAAATTCGTTCATTTTTCTTTAGTATTATCTTCTCCAGTTCCGTTTGCAATTAATTTCCTCCATCTCCATTGAACGCTATTAAAAACTTTATGATGCCGCAACTTCATCACTACAGCGATCTATATTTTGATTACAGTATCAGACGAGAGTTTCACAGATGAGAGAAATTTATGTTCCTTGAAATGATACAGCATCAAATAAAATATTGTTTTAATATTGTTAATTTACCATAAACTACATATCTAATTATTTAAAAATTATTCTTTCTGAGAAAGACGGTTTAGCTTTGATGGGTAATCATACGATACACTTATATTGATATACTCGCCTATATTTTGTAGATACTTGTCTATCCCAACTCAACAGTAATTGGCGACGTTGTATATTTATTTTCGCTAAAATAAATAAACTCGATAAAGAGGAAAAAGGTTAAATAAACCATAGAAATACTTTATAGAAATAATTGGAAGGGAGAATGAATCGTGTGAAGAGAGAAGCATTACATAATTGGTATTTGGGGGTTTGTCATCAGAAACGAATCTGTAAGGATGGGTTAATATTTAATCAAGTACGAGATAAATGGGAACGTTAAACACGAAAATATCTATTAGAGGGTAACTAAATGAAAGCACATACATCACTGATGTCAAAAATACTAGCATTTTGCGAAGGTAATAATGTTGGACAGGAAGCTATGGCGGCCTGGTAGTTTGGAAGTCTATTTATGTCTTATATTTGGTAGTCTCAGATTTTATCGCTAGAGAGATGAAATGGTTATTGAAAACAAGATGGGTAATGATGTAACGGATTTCACAGGTCTAAGGAGAAAATGGTCATCATACCATTCTTATCTTCATGTAATTTCTATCAATAGATTCTGGCAAGACTTTGTGGTAGGAAGCCAATACGAACTGAGAAAATGAAAATAGACATTTACCCGTACCACATAACATGTTATGTGGTACGGGTAAATGTCTATTTTCATTTTCTCATATAATTTCTCACATTATAAATATGCATTTTCTATTTCACGTATCTCGTAAGAACATAATTTTTCTCCATCCATTTTCATATTTCATTTCTATGCTATATGTACTAGCAAGTAAACAAATTGACACTTTTCAGTGAGCCAAATGCCCAAAGTGAATGAATGCGAAATACACTCAAAAAGTATTCAGAGAAAAGAATCGAGCAAAGAAAATCGAATAACACATTCGTGGCACAATCTAAAGGTTCCATAATTGTAACAAGCTTATGTTAGAGAGGAAAGAGAGGATCACCGGTCTATTAGCAATTTCGGAAATATATAGACAAAGGTCGGTTCCAAACAATGGCAATAGCCACGTCTACGACTACAGGTATACGGGGAGAGAGATAACGGAATGGGAAAGTGGAGCATTTCTAAGGCTCAGTTATACGGGAACAGAGCAATGGAGGCGTGCAGAATAGCCGTTGCTATGGTGACCTTCAGCATGAAGTGGACGAGTAAAACAAATGAAATCCTAAATAAGATGATTGTGAAAAGTCACGTGTGCAGAATCTCCCTGAAGCTTGAACATGGACGTTACGAAAGACGTTACGTGGACATTCTCGCCGGATTTGAGCATTCGACGGGGAGAAAATGCAGAAGTTGAACTGGAGCAACAAG
The DNA here is from genome assembly GCA_000376725.2 of Ladona fulva. Classification (NCBI taxonomy): domain Eukaryota; kingdom Metazoa; phylum Arthropoda; class Insecta; order Odonata; family Libellulidae; genus Ladona; species Ladona fulva. The sequence goes on from KZ308243.1 coordinate 144,710, forward strand.
GAAAACCATTCTGGTGTTACGAGCAAAATACCTATTGCTCCTATTTTAGATGTGTTGATCACAAATATGACCACCATTTATCTGAGAATTGCGTAATTGTCGAGATAACAATTGTTTCGCAGGAGATACTCAATTCTTTTGTTAACATCATTCTTCTGTATGCACAAATAAAAACTAGCGTAGGAAAGGTGTAATACTCATGAGAAATGCATTGAGAAATATATTTCTGCAAGATAGAATAATAAAATTATAGGATTCTTGAGAACGTCTAATTGGCGGATTTATAATTAGGCGCTAGCTGAGGTTCCTTGTGTCACTATTTAATATAAAAGAGTCTATCCAGTATTCACTGTTATTTATAGAAGCACCAGATATTGTAATTCAATTTATTTTTTTTATTCCTGCCGTACTGAAGCGACCGAGAATTCTATGGGATGTATATTTGTGTATTTTATGAGAAAGTTCAAATGTTGTCTCATAATTCCTTCTGATCCTGGCGCCTTTGATAGCTTAAATCCACCCCTGCCTAATTGACCATCACAATTCGTCTTTAGCTTCATAAGAGTATCCTAATTTCGACTTCAGACGACTTGCAATTCCTCCGATAACAATTGCTCGTTACGTTTGCATTTATCTCTAGCAAAGTTTCAGTACTCATACTAAATTAAGCTAGAAATATTAGTCCTACAAAATCAAGATAAATAAAAAAGAAGGAGAATTGAATACAGAATCTCATTTTGGTAGTAGCATGTCGTTATCGACTCAAATTTGCGAGAATTGTAATAAAATAGACGATACCTTTGAAAAATTATTAGATGTAAAGAACAAGTCCGCACGACAGATAAGGCGTTTGTTAAACCCGAGCGAATGCATTTTCTCATAATAATACAAAGGAGCTTAGGCCCATTTAAAAAGAATGGTGATGGGATCTTTTTGAGGCAACTATTTGAGCTTTCATAATTTCCATTTTCGATAAGATAACACATGGACTGACTTACGGCCAAAAGAAGTCATATATTATATGTTGTTATGTCACGATAAAGGAGGAGAGAATATATTAATATAAAACAAAGATATTTTTCATTGCTGGAAAAGATGAAGATTGAGAAAGATTTTTAGCAGAAATGAGGCATAGAAAATTTAATGCATACTGTTCATTATAATTTCATGGGAATTTGCTAATTCGCTTCGTTTACAGTTGGTTACGATTTATATTCTATAAAACGTCAGCCTTTAGCAGACAATAGAGACGTATATTTTCATCCACCATTGTTTCTTTTCAAATATTTTAATGGAATCTCTGGAATCCAGGCTCCAAAATCCAGAATACAAATACGGACGTTAAAGTCATTTTTATCGTTCGAGAGAATGTTTCACAAAACTGAACAAAAATGATAGTCGTACAAAATGGAAAACAGTATCCTAAGAAGGAAAATTTAATAAGGATTTATGTCTCTGTGGCGGATTATTTTTTTATTGAAGTTGCGAGAGTTTTGATGAAATAAATGAGAACTTTTGTTAGCCTTTGTGTCTATAAACAACCCGCCTCCCTGATAACCGACACGTTTGTTGAAGTTTAGCTCTCGCATTTTCCAGCAGTATTATTGCTTTTTGTGGATGGAGAAATTTAGTCATTATAATAATATAAGCAAAGGACGGAATGGCTACGACGAGGACTTGTCAATCGACGTTGCTGATGAAGTTTCTGCCGTGTTGTAATCATTTTTAAACAAAGCCTAGGCGCCACTCCATAATGTATCTGACAAAGGCTTTGTTCACAGATTAACACATTCAGTGCTAAAGAAATCTAAATACAATACATGTTTACGGGGAAATTCATGTCCCGTATTAAGCACTCATGTTAAGGGTGCGAAACCTGAATGACGATCGAAACCTTTGTGTTTGGGTCATCATAGAAGACGCAATATCACCCTCTCCTGCAGAATACGCAAACGTATCGAAAAAAACATACATTTCCAGATTATATGAGCTACTGTATATACTGAATGTAAAAAAAGCTGACCGATTGATTATAAAATAAATAATGATGCTCAATATCTTGTCCAAGAGTTTCAGATCCTAAGGATGCAATTTAGTTTGGTATCTATAAAGAATTAAAGGTAGTCAGTTTTCAGCTTCGTCGAAGCTCCGTTCCCAAGATGGCCTTCTAGTCTCGAGTAACATTGAAGAATATGATTGCAATATTACGAATATTGTGATTGTGTTTTTTATCAAATATTTACGACACCAGAGAATTTCCGGGTCGTATGGGAGGTTCCGAAATAGATTAGAAAAACTATTAGTAAATGATAAAATAGGGCTTAAACCATTCTAACAACGGACCTTGCCCAACTAGCGGCTAGCGAGGTAAATAAATTAGCGCATTTCACGTGAAATTATAATTACGTTTGCACTATGACACACATCAACGCGCTTGCGACTGATGAATTCTACGGGAGTGCGCAGAACCGTGATACTTGGTTATTATAGACCCAGTAATGTATCACAGGAAGAGTTGGCACATTTTTCCAGAAAAATATTACGGAAACATTCTACGCAGCAGTTGATTTAAATGCTATTTCAACTCAACGTTACGATAAAGCTATCAGAGATATTTATTAGAAAATGTGTATATATTGCAGTAGAAGTAGTATTTTAGGAATTCTTTGCGAGCTTAGGTCATTTCGCATCCCCCATCGGGAATCGAACCCGGAATAGCGGTTCTCGAAAACTTCTATTTATGTGATTGTGTCACACGAACGAGGACTTGCTCCACTTTCCACTATAGGATGTTATTACAGAAACCCTCATAATACACATTATTTTATGTATTTTAATCATAGTACCCTGGAGAAGATAACATGTTCAAACTCATTCCTCATCTTTCCTACTGAATCTCATCCTCTCTCCATGTTCTCCCTTATAGCTCTCGGTTACTTATGATAATGGGGAGTAGAAGTTTAACAAACCTTCGGGCCAAAAATTTTCCAGGTGGATATACAAATATAGATGCAAAAAACCTTGGTATTGATCAAAAAGTGGAAGAACTTTCTACGTAATCCATCAGTGAAATATTTCCTACCAAATTTCTTACAATACTGTGACTCATCTCGATTGATCATAATCATAATCTAAGCGAACAAGTTGAAAATCGTGCATTATCGGGACTAATCGAGACCATGGTGAAACGCCCAAAATATCTGCGTCCTCAAGGTTCCGTTAAAGCGCTGAGCCGCAAGCTCTCCAAACCTTGAAACATTTAGCCATCCCGTCGAATACTTTGCTACATCACCGTGAAAAATTTCCTCAACCGTTTTCTTATTTCCGGCTCCGCCATGCATCGCGTGTCGCAAAGCCCTTCCTCCCCCCGCGAAAAAGTGCTCAGTTCCCTTTTCTTCTGCAGAAGCAAGAAGCTCCTCTCCGGACATCCTTTACTTCTTCGAGGAAGCGAACACGACAACTCCATTTCAGTAACAACAGAAGTCTCTCGGGTGAAATTGGGATTGGAAAGAGAGGGGGATGTGTGTGTTGTAGAAGAAGGTAAGAGAGAAGTTTTAAAGGTGTATTATACTATAGCTTGTACGTCTATGTATATATATTAACTTATATGATGAATTCATATAATATAAGCTCATATATGATGAATTTATCTTAGAAGCAGTCGTTAAGAGAGAAAGTGGTATGAAGATAAATTTGCGAGGGAATCAAAAATTTCGTTATATAAAATTTGGTAGAGAAGAGTAATTAATATATAACTTGGTTTGCAGAATATTGAATGAAAGTACTAAATTTTTAAAAGTCTGCCTCCCTTTTGCTGAAAATTTAAATCGATTAGGAGAAATTCGAATGTGATATTATTTAAAGTTTATTTTTTGACATTAATTATTTCTCGAGGATAATTCTTAAAAAAATCTCCGAAAACAGTTTGTAATTTTATAGTTTAACGATAATAATACCCAGCAAAAATTAAATTATAAGTACAAAATATGAATTTTTAAATATTAACGCATACGTAAAATGCTCCATTTCTCTTCTTTCTCACGTCCAAAAGTTTAAAATTGGAAATGCCCAATAAACAACAGCTGTTCCGATACTATAATCGTATAATACATGCGTGATATCCACTGGTATACTTTCAACTAGTGTATACTTTAAAGTGTTTATAACGTGTACGATTTACAATATTTGTTATTAGTACCATAACGTCCTTAAATGTACACATTTACTTTTTCACGAATTATTTTTTTAAACCCTGTTAAAGAATAAGTATGATTACCAAAGAAAAAGATGCTCCCATAATATTTATATCACATCTTTCAAAGAAACAAACATCGCTTCTACTTTCGTTTTCATTCTTAAAATAAATAGGCTACAAACTTCATTCCAACTCGGAATTGAAATGATTTCAAAATGATCGAAGAATTCGAGCTTTTCCTCTCATGTAATACACACAGCAGAATGTATCCTATATGATTTTTTCAATTAAGATACACAGAATTTTCATAAGATCAAATAGTGAAGACCATATTACTATTTATTCTACACGGGCCCTGATTTGTTATGCATTTGTTTGGGAAAATGCATGAACTCTGGTTTAACGATTGCCGTGGTCGTCCATGGGACGGGTTGTCTATTACCACACAAACTTACACATTTTTCGCCTAATTTATCAAAAGCCTAACAATTTAAAATAGCAAGCAACAATCCACGGCCAAAATTAGAAACCTTATTTAATTATTATTATCAATCGGTTCGTTAAGCCTAGGCTTCGAAACGTGTAAATTCGTGAAGTGAGGCATACCTGGGGTCTCGAGGCTGGGTTCTTAATGAAATTCTCTTATTGTCGAATGCTGACATTGTAAAGGGAATGATGGAATAGGAGGCAAACGTCTAAACAATGAGAAATCTCGGAATGGAAAGGATTTCTTTCCGATTAGCGTATCCTGAGTATCACATGTATCCCGTTCCCTAACGGCGTATTAACGACATTCTTTGGGTCCTGGTCAACCCGCTCTCCCAAATTCAACGCCGGTTCCCTTTCCACATGTCATCGCACGTCTATTCCCTCACGACAGCCTCCTGTGCCCTTTTCCACGACCTTAACTCGACCAAGAATGGAGCCAAATTGCTTTCAAATCTCTCCCTCCTCGCACACACAGAAACCAGCCGGGGCTGCGGATCGACCCCTAGAGCGGGCCTTAATTAGTAGTCATTACCCGCCCAGACTAATGACTCAAAACGCCCGAAAGCAATTTCTGTCGGGATTTTGCGCAGTGTGCTGAAAGAGTCCGGAGTGGAGAGAGTAGTTTTGATGGAGGAGATGAGAAAGTTGCGCGGGAGAAAAGTTGAAGTGCCGCGCGAGAAAAATGGGGAATCTATTGGCCGATGAGTGGGGTACCTGAATTTAATAGCTTAAGAGTTAATTATGTGAAAAAATATATTAAATTCGATGAATTACAGAAATTGGGTTTTGATTAAAATATCAAATCGAAGAATGGAAAAAAAAACAGTTTCGTAGAAACCAAGAGAATACTTTTTTCATAGGAAATTGTTATAAATGACTATCTTCACCTTTGCAGACATTAAAACACAATCAGCTAACGAAGAAACGATTCCATCACCACGCACCAAGTATTTAGGAATATTTAAATGAACGGTCGACAATCGCTCTAATACACTTTAATTTGAAAACTGTTAAGCGTAATGAATAATTGCAGCATATAACGTAGTATAGCATTAACAGCCTACAAACTAAATCCAAAGAAAATGTATCATCTCTACCCATTAATGGAAGACAGACATCTGAACATGCGAAAAATTTCAGTGATATGATAGCTAATAATTTAATGGAAAATATTATAAATATAAAATAAAATATTATTATTAATAATAAAATTGGTTTCTGTGATAATTGAGGAAGTTAACGATAAAATATATCGGACCTAATACCTCGAACATTCAATAATATTCAACATTTTCTAAACATGATGCATTTTCATTCAACCAAAAGAAAATTACAATCGCTAATCACAGGAAAATCAAACGGAGTAATTTGATACCAATCATCTCCCCTTGGGATTTGTAATGAATTATTCACCTAATTATGGATATAAACGCAAAGACACGACATATACCGACCAGAAAAGAATCTTATAACGACATTTTACTTTATCCCACTACACAGTACGATAAATACCCGATACGGCAAAATCGCATACGGCAAAATCGCATCGGCGGCAATCGCTCTTGGTCCTCTTGAATACGGCCCCTACCATCAACATACGCAAATAAACAGATACATGTCCAGATTTTAATGTAAGGTACTGCATTAAATGTAGATTTTTAAACCTAGGAGAAACTTCTTTTTGAGATATCTAACCAGAGATATTTTAACATTAGTAAAAAGATCAATATTTACCATTCTTATTTTATAAAATAAAAATCGGTGGATTTTCCCGCTCTCCACATTCCTTTAGAAACACACTCTCGGTGAACAAGAAGGATTCAAAATTAAAGAACTTTTCTCTAGCAGCTCGAGAAATAATTCTTACGGAATCTGAGGACTGTTTTTGCTTTATTCTATTGTCAAGAAAGCTAACGGTCTCAAAACGCATCTGCATATTTTCTCGCATCTTTTATTTTTTATTTGCCTGTTTGCAAAGTAAAAGCGATAACTTGCAATAATTTATCTATTGTCTTAGATTCAACTGAAGGTCTAAGATTCTTTTCTGACATGCTTACCAAAGGAGCGTAGTATTTGGTTGCGAAATTACATCGTAAACAAATAAATATCACAGTAATACTTTAATGAACTATCTCGAAACCCAGATGACATACTGACCTAAGTTTTCGAAGGGATTTCAATTGTAGTTATTTTCTTAAATGAGTAAGGTTGCTGATTGTTTTAAAGATTGAGCCTAAAAATATAATCACAGCATAAAAATGATGGGCATTTTTTTTCGGTTAAGGAAAAACGTGTCATCGAAGAAATCTTTTATAACGATTCGATTGTGTAAAATCAATTGTGGAAGGCTTTACTATGTGGAATTTCATTCTGATGCTATGAAATAAATTAAATCATATTTAAGTATCTCCGTATTTACTTTTCATTTGCGTTATTATGTATGAAAAAAGTGATTCTATTTCTTACATATCACCATTTGATTATGTTTCAGTGAGATGTTTGCGATAGAACAACGTCCAAACCTGCAAACACTAACCTAAATATACACACATTTCTTCATGGTTTCATTTTAGTCCGAAATTCACCCGTCGATTTGCTAATATCATACGCGCTAGTAATTCGATGACAAACACGAAAACATCTAAAATTAGCATAACCCAGGTGATAAACGCAGGCGAGATTGAAGCAAGCCGGCGGAAAATTGAAAATAAACCGATTCTCCGGCCGAATTTCCTATGTAAATGGGCGGGAACTTTCTTCATCGAGGTCCATTCAGATGACAATAGTTTACGTTTCGGGATTCCGTGGGCGTCGCAAGGCGAGAAAATAGAGGATTGTGTTTCTTTCCCCTCCCAGCTGAAGCAATCTAACTTCCGATTTCATTTCTGCCAATATCAATCCCCCTTCCCTGCTACTGTCAGAGCGACTTCGGATTCCAAATACACTTCTTCATAAGGTTTCTTGTCTGTGGACCAGATTGATTTAACTCACGGCCAACTCGAGGAAATTTTTACATCGAGATTGAGCACATACACCTCATTCCAGACATCCATTTCAAAAACTTCCGTTCCCTTCCACTTGCCGATGGAACTTCATCCCGCTCCTGCTCCAATTCTTCGCAGCCTTCATTATTTCCTTTTTTTTTGCAGTCGCGCTTTCTTCCCATCCGCCAAGAATTCCTTTCATCCCTTCAACGAGATCAAAGATGGAATGCTACGGAGGAGGAGAATGAGGTTTTTCGGTGCATGGCCGATTTCATCCACTCGAAAGCTACGTCTCTGCGTATGATATTCAGCAAATAAGACGAACAGTCAAGGAAGGTATTGAATTAGACATTTACCATAAGATGAATGCGATGGTCGCGGCATTAAAGGCTTAACTCACGGAAGTAAAGTCCGAAGATTAATCCACGCGGAAGTAAAAAAGTAGCATTGATTCTCTGATGTATAACTTGCCGCAATTTACAGTGACAACCGAAACTTGGCAACGACGGACTGGAAGAGCGGGTCCAGGCATAATATCTCGAACCAAAGGCATATTTTCTTTAATCTACATTGCAGTAAAGACCACAGTGACTTTCCAGAATATGTATATATATATATATATATATATATATATATATATATATATTAGGAGGGCTGCTAGATATCCAAGTGGGCAGCGCGTTCGACTTATGTAAAAGTGTTCATCGGTTCGATTCCCGGGGAAGTCTAAGCTTACGAAATCACCTTAGCTGTCTAAGTACTTTAGGCAATACTACTTCTCTTTTCTGTACTTCGGGATGTACAGTGGTGCCTTGCAAGGTGAAAATCGAATCTTGGGCAAATGTTCCACGTGTCATTCGGTGTTTGTTATTTTTGTGCTGTTTTCATTGACTCTGTTGGTATTTCGAGCAAGGACTTTCGAATGAATGAATTTATAAAACAATCAAAAATAGTGAAAAATACAATTTACTATAGGGGGATTTACGCTGCAGAGATATTTTTAATTATACTTACCCGATAGGATCTGGCAACGAATTTATCTGTGTTTTATAAATATGGGTGAAAGTGCCCTGAAGTTTAGGTGCTCTCGCCGCCTAGTTGCTGAGTGGAATTTGTAACAATTATAGTAATAAATAATCCTTCAAAACTAAATATCGTGGTATCCAGGTACCACGTCATCAGATCCTGCTATGAATGAGAAAAATATCTTTTTTGCCCTTTGCTAGATCAGTTAAACTCAATAAGGTTTCCCATTGTGAAATTATAAGAAAATATGGAAAATTCGTTTCTAAATATGTGGATAAGGAACTGTAGGCGAGCAAAGTGAAACGTGTTTTTTCAATCGGATCTAGCTTAGCTGGAAGATAGATCACCAATGATTATGAATCAAGTATTTTTTTGTTTAATGAACATACCAAACTGGCTGGTTCCTTGAATCTTGCACCAAAGTTTCCAAAAACAGTGGATAACCTTTTGTCTATGTAAGTATCCTGCAATCCGCCTTTCGGCGTGTAGGAAAGGGTGCATGTACCATGACTTGACTTCCCTAAGCGACTACTTTCGCGTATTGTTTGTGGAAAAAATGAGTTCTTGAATACATTCTTTCTAGCATCTATTCCCTCGCAGTATCAGAACGGACTCTGTAACATGGTAGACGCATTATATCGGATACATAATCTCTTACCATACTTTCTCTAAATGTATCCCGTAATTTAATCCTTTTTTTTAAATCTTCTAACTTCTAAAGATTCCCATCTTGCGTCTTGAAACATCTGAGTCTAACCTTAATCGCAAAATGTAGCATCCACCTGTGATGCATATACTTTCCACTTTGAGAGAGATATACACTCTGCGTTCTAAGTTAATCAACCAATTAGCTTCGTTATCCTGAGATTCTATCTGATCGATAATGGTCAGTGATGCGGGTCTGCACTAAGGTGAAAAAATCCGCTGTCTTGATTTTTTTTTAATTCTAATGTTCGTCTTTCTCCCAGCTCCCCCGCTTCCCAGCTCTCTTCAAAGGCTTTCGCAGCTAATAGGGGGTTTCAGATACTAAAAAACCTCACGCTGATGTCTTTTCGTGCATAATCAATCTGATGAATATTAAAACTTCAGTTGTGTAAAATAAAGATATAACAAGGTTAAGCAAAAATAAAAGCATGTGAGATCATCAAATTATCTCCCTTGTATCCATTCATTACCTCTAAATTGATCTCTTTAATTTAATTCACTCGCGTACTAGAATATCCTTTCTATAAAAATTGATGAATTGGCAAAAAAAGAAGAGATTCGAAGTGTGCGCAAACATACCGCCAAAATTAACCCATAAATAAAATTCTCTCCGGCCGCTATTCGGCCTTCAATTTGGGAAAATTCCCCGAGGACAGATTCCGGCTCTTCCCTCAAGGTGACCTTGATTTCGGTAAGCGATCCACCCCATCCGGCGAAAAATGGCCATGCCACATCTCCTTATAATTTGCATTAAGGAAAAATGAAGGACGCGCTCTTTTAATCATCGCGCAGCGAAATAAAAAGAAAACTTCGATCGTTTCCGGGGCAATAACTCTCCCGCCTCGGCGCCGTAAACTTTAATCATCCAAATTCATAAATTACCCCGAGGACATAAAAAACGTGCCAATCTTAAGCCAGGCCCCGATCTATACACTCCGAGCTCATTAACTCCACCGATTATTCACTCACCCATAGTTTTCTGCGTTTCTTGATTACGCTCCTCCCATCTTCCGAAACGTAAACAGCCAAAACGTAATCCTGCGCTTTACCTCCGGGGGACATTAGCACAGCCAACCGCCTTTTTCCGACCCGTGCACATGTCCCATTTTCTCGATCCCAGTTTTAATTTCAAGCCGGTCGCAAGTTTTTCTTATCGGTCGTTTGATCTTTAATTTTATCGGAGTACTTAGAACGTCCGTAAAGTAACAATACCGGAGACCGGTTGGAACCTACTAACCTAACTTTAGCTACACGTATTTAGGGAGAGCTTGATGCAAATGGGCAAGATGAGGAGTGAGGTAGTTGACTTTTGCTTCCCTCTATAGCCCAGGGTACTAATATTGGAACACTTTAAGATGCAAAATTAATCTATTATTACGTTTCTTAATATCAGCAAAAATATAAAAAACAACTTTATCGCAATCATTAAAATATATAAATCGTTCATACCTCGAGACTACACTGTACACTAATGTAAAATGATATGGTCAAGAGTGACTTCGTGGAATTTCACACATAAATAAAAAGAAAGTACAGGTCGCAAAGATGTCCACTCGTAGACGAAACTAGCCAACAAAAATCCGCTGCGGAAGTGACTCAGTATTCCTGCTTTTAAGATATATGCAATAATGTATGAATATATATAGGCATTAGAAAAAACATATCTTATTTCACTCTACCCTTATTCATAGTTGAGTCAAAAATAAGGATGAAATCGAAAATCACTATTTCTGTTAGAAATTACCCTTTATTTGAAAATTTCAAGTAGTTCGGAAAGAGTCGTTGAAATCCCCATATTCTCCATAGCCTTGTTTAATGTAAATATTGTATATCATAGAAATACATCGAAAAAAATTATAAAACCAGTAAATAATTACGCACACAGATGCGGCGACGTTTTCGGATTACGAAGAGTAAAAAATATATGTCTCACGACCCTGCGTTCTAAGAAATTTCTGAATATTTTCATACGGCCATTTAAAACCAGTCCCAAACATGATGTTACTTCTCCTCCTGCCTCTGAAACAATTAAAAGTTTCATGAGCTTGTTTAAGCCTCTGAAAGACAAATAGACATCGAAGCAAATGGATATGGAAAACATGTCATAGACCTAAGCTTGTAAAGAGAGTTGAAAATCACCGAAAGAGTAGATAAGTCGAATTTAAACAATAATTCTATAAATAAGTTATCTATCACAGCTGATATCGAAAAACTATAACATAGCTTCACAGTAACATCAAGACGTTAATACCAAGATAAGCATTTAAGGGTAAGACCAAGAGTGACACATAATCGTAACTTATTTACTTTCAGAGATATTGATGGTATCTTACGGCCCCTTTCAAGAAAAAGGAAAGACATTCGAAAACGAGGAACCACTTATCTGAGCGACTCTCTTATTAAGAGGAAATAAGAGGGAGAAAAATAGATCCAGCCGAAAACTTCTCGGAATGGAAAAGCATTAAGAAATTTTTGATGAATAACTAATGGAAGATTCCTCTTAAAGGAGGAAAACGTTAAGAAAGGACGGATAAACTTCGACTGCGAAAATAAAGCGCTTTCAAAAATGTCCTTTGCCTGAAAAGTCATTTTAAGGAAATAAAAGGCCAGCTCTAAACTGCTGAATTCTGTCTTTATATTTTCCTGTGTTGCTATATATTCGCAAAAGTGAACTGGTTTAGGAATTCCTTGCTTTAAACCTCTGATATGCGAACATTTCCTTCACCATGTCTGAAGGTGAGTAAATATGCGAAAAGGAAAAATACCTAGAAATTTTGAATTCATAACTTTAGACTCAGAATAATTGTTTGATTTTTTTCTATATATTTTCTCAAAATAAATTTCTTCGTTTCTTGATTCATCTTAATTGCTTTATGGCGCGTATGCTACAGTAGAAAGTCTATATCTACTTCTAAAAGTTTTATACATAATATATAGCGAATTACAATAATATGGGAAGGCATACACGGGTACCAAACTTACAATTACAGTTTTGTGAGAAGAAATTAAGATGGTTACTTTATTATAAAAGCGCGAATACTTTCGTCGAACGATAGTTTCGGTCTGCTCACTTGTCGTTCATAGAAAAAAATAATGAGAAACTTTTTCTTTCATTCAAATGCAATAAAAAGAGGTAGTTTCAACTAAGTTCACACGGCAAGGATTAAACTTTGAAATGCAACACTTTCGGAAGGAAAGAGCAATGGAATATTCTGAATGAAAATTTAAGGCGAAAATTAACTTTGAAGGAAAGTAATGGCTACTTTAAAAATTGAATGTTGCTCTGAAAGCAAAATATGCCATTTGCGTTTTAAGAGGAATTCAAATTTCGTCTCCAGTAGAAGCGTTTTGTAAGTAGCTGATTAAGAAGAATTGGAATAAAATTAAATTCTAAAATGAGAATTTTAAGAGGAAAGCAACCTTACGTAATGGATTTGCAATTTCACTCGAGATAGATTCGCTAGATCTTTATAAAAATCCTCTGTCGTAGCAGCTTCTGCTTCCACCCACTTCGATAACTAGGCAAAACACAACTATTTTATGTTGCTTGCCATATTATGCGTACGATGACTGACTCCTTAACCCCTCCCTCCCTGGATTGAGCGTTCTTGTTACATCAGTAAATATTCTCTGTTCAATCCAAGCTATCTCCATATAGATTACTTTCAGTGAGGTGTCATTTTAAATAAAAAAAAAGGAGGCGAAAAACATGGGACTAGAAGAATATTTTTCCAGTTAATATAATAAACGTTGAGCTTCAAACATTTACTAAACATTTTAAAGGTTTTAAACTACAAGAGCTAAATTTCATCAAAATTATCTAATAATATTCAATTAATTTTCTGCAAAAAGACTTAACAATAAATCAATGGTGCGTTTGCTTTCCAATTTTTCGTTTTCCATAGCGAAATTGGGTATTGACAAACTTCGCGGCACACTGAACAACAGGCCTATTAGGATTAAATTAAATTCATACCACAGAGGACAGAAAGTGTACTACAAAAGTATAAAGCATCATCCGATAGCACTCCCTGGAAATTAATAATCACTTATAAAAATACAGCGCAAACGCGAATAAATAAAGGATACTTACTCTATCCGTAGACTCTACGGATAACTATATTAGCACCGTTTTTGCTTTACTTCAAGTTATGACGTGATGAATCAATTGTAAGACGGTTTGAAGTATTGACTACTCCACGCAGGGGCGTATCTGCGATTTGTCCACGGGAAGGTTTTTGAGCCATGGAGTAAACACGGCATTGCCTACAATCAAAGAACAGTAATACTTCCTCCCAAACTCTAATGGAAGTATAAACTGATTTATTTTAACACGTATAAGGGAAAAACTAGAACAGGTGGACAAATTCTCGTACTTGGGTAGTACTCTATCTTGGAATGGGAGTTGTGGAGATGAGGTTCGAAAAAGAGTAGCATAGGTCAAGGAAGCTTTTATAAAGCAAAGGGAATTGATGACAAAGGGTCTCGATAAAGGAATCAGGAAAAGATTGGTAAAATCCATGACATGGAGTGTTTTGCTGTATAGGTGTGAAACTTGGACCTTACGAAATGAGGACATCAAAAGATTGGAGACATTTGAGATGTGGGTGTGACATAGAATGGAAAAGGTGAGCTGGGTGGATAGAAAAACAAACATAGAGGTGCTAGAAATGGTTGGGGAGGAAAGGGTTTTAATTGAAGTAATTATGTGCCGACAAAAGAAATGGGTGAGGCAAATATTGAGAGGAGAGGGATTGCTGAAGAATGTAATAGAGGGTAGAATGCAAGAAAAAAGACAGAGGGGAAGGCAGAGGCAAAAGATGTTAGATGACATAAAGGGTGTGGTGAGTTACCAGATAACGAATGAAAAGGATATGAATTGGGAATATTAGGGCACATGGACCTACCGAAAGCTAGAACACTTATGTATGTAGTGTTTGGTTGGCATAATTGTAAGAAACCATCCTCTCGCATGCTTTCGATCAAGTTCTCATGGGGGACTTGAACACCCAAAGCCACCCCCTTGACATTGCCTCTGACTCCATGGCATACCATTACATAAAAAAGTCACAAATAGTCTTGCATGCGGATGAAACAGCAAAATCCATGTGATACTTCAATCAGAGAATATCATTAAATTCTTCGCCAAAATTGGAATCTAGGAAAGAGAAAAGAAAACGGAACGAGACTGCAAAATTGGCCGGATTGCAGAATTTCTGCTGAAAGGAAAAAAAAACGGCTCATATTTTAAGCGAAAGAAATAAAGAGAAAGAAAAGCAAGGGGGCCCGTTTGAAATAAAATGTGGGCAGAAGAAAAGTTTAATTACGAGATGAAAGTTGCGGAGGACTCCCGGATGATGACACATATCTGCAACATATTACACTAAGCGCAAGTTAACAACCCGAAACAATTAAAATTTCATTAAGTCTACGGGGGGATGAGAGATCCAGAATGAGAAAACAGGGAGAGGTTCCAAAAGAAATATTCCGCGCAAGAAACTGGATAAATATGTTTCGGGTGGCGCAGGGGATTAGTAATTAGACGATGGAAATATGGGTTGAGAGAAGGAATATTTACGAAGAAATCCTATCCCTACTAGCGAGGCAAATACATTAGTGGAATAAGTTATTAAATTTGTGTTAAATTTCGAAGAATGGTGTTAATCATTCATTCTATAAATTGCTTCATAATTTGATATGAATTTGATTTGACATAAATGATGGCGTCACAGGCAAGCTTACAGATAATTTGCCAAGGAGAAACAGAAAAGAAAAATATCGAAAAGACAGTGATTGAAATCAATATCACCCAGGTCTAACTCAGGAGAACTGGGTTCGAGTCCAAGTCATTTCGATGTTTTTCACTTCTGTTTTTCGTGGGTTTGTAGGCTCACGTGTTTCCGTACAAAGTTACTGTGTTTTTCCTCATCCAGATTAGAGTTTCCAGGTTAGAGGTTTCCATTTTTACATGTCCCAGGTTAGAGACTCTCTGTAAGGTCAAGAGTACTTCATTATGGCATATGACTGAAATCTGGAAATAATCTACGTGCTTGAAGGAATATAATGTCGATATATGGAGTAAGGTAATTTTTTAATTTAAGATTAAGGGCCAGTATGATAATATATCTTCTTTTTAGGGCACGGAATGGTAAAATGTTGTTGGTGTTAAAGTGGAGATTAACAATAATCTCTTATTTAGATTATGAATTAGCATGGATGTTAAATGTAATCCGGTGTATAATGCATGAAAATAACGCAAAACTGCCTACAAATCAGGGGCAGGATAACTTCCTCCCACTATCTAATGAAAAACGAGACAAATCTACATTTACCTAAGTACCCTGCGAGATTCCGTCAACTTGTGCAACGCTAAATTTTTAAATATTTATATTTTTGTTCTTGTGTCTTTATATTTCGATGAATACGCATCTTTTTGCAAGTTTCAGTTATCCTTTGTTTGATTGTTCGATTTTTATTAACCTTCGGTTACGATAGAGGTTTGAAAATGTCTAATTAATAACGGACAAAGCAAAAGAAGATTGTTTTACTACATTGCTGCAATCGTAAATATTGAAAATGGGATTATATAAAAGAATCTCCAAGATCAAGGTTTCGGGGACCTAGTTTTAGTATTGTATTTTTTCATACGTTCCTACCAAGTGAAACTAAATTCCCACACAATATACTTGTTATAAAAGAAGGTAGAGCTATTTGTTTAATGTTAACAAACAGAATTTAAAACTGTTTCAAATGGTAAAACATATTCAGGAATTTCCTATCTAAAGTAAACGAAGTTTTTGCCCTTCCTCAAAAAATGAAAATTATATAGTGAAATATATTGGATCAAACGAAGCCACTCAATATATTAGAGAAATTGGTGTCTTTCAAAAAGTTTAACTGTCTCACAAAAATGGAAATGTATTAAAACAGTAAATTATACACTTAGTCATGGATAAATTCAACCGTTTCAAAGGCAAGCACGTTTTTACTTTACTTGAGGTTCTGCAAAGTATTCCTCCTTTCTATTAATGCTCTTCCTTCGATATCGCTAATTTTCAGTCTACAATTTTTTTACTATATATAACGTTAGAATATATTGAAGGCCTTAGGACACGGAAACGAAGTTTTTCTTCCATATCTTAGTGAACATAGAATGGAATTGCCCACTAATGTTTAAATTAGTTAATATTACAATAAACCATTAACAAAGCGATACTAATCAATGTGCATTTTACCATACATGAAGGCATCATCAGGAGGAAAGAGAGAATAAGGGACAAGTAGCACACATCAGGAAGCGGGAAAAGACAGGTAAGAAATGAAATCCAATAATCTGTTTAAAGCCTTGTTAAAGCCAAGATCCAAATTCATAGGGTATTCCCTATTTTTATTAATATTAAAATTTTCTAATGCACTAAGACACTATTAGAATGATAAATCAACCTAGGGTTATTAAAGGATATGTTACATGAAAATTCTTCCATATTTTAGGCAACGCTGGAGTGCTAAAATTTATAGGAATAGATTCTAAAGAGATGATTGCCTAAAAGGTGTAACGAGCAGATAATGAGCCGTCATCACATCACGGCAAGACGAAAGGTGTTACCTAAAATCAGCGATCATTAGTGGATACCAAAAAATTCTTCTAAAGAAAAACCAACATAAAAGTAAGTTACGACCCTATTATGGATGTTTAATTTCGGTAAAATTGAGTCGCTGAGACCTGATTCTACCGCAGAAAAAGTACATAATTATCTCCATCAAGATAATCTCGTACAATGGCGTTTTCATCAGGAGTCATCTCCGGGGCGGATCCAGAAAAAAAGCTCATTGATGTCCAGACAAGGAATATCAGTCGGATTTTCGGACGCCATTCCTTTGAGGGCTAATAACTGGCGAAAAAAGTTGCATGAGATAAATCCCTCTCGGCAGAAGGATAGATAAGAGGTGAATCGGAGCTCCGGAATGAGATTACAGGTGATAACGAAAGCAAAGAACACTTGCACGTCCCCAGGGGATATGTGGAGATAAGGACATCGGATCAGAATTGCGAATAATGAAAGGGGAGAGAGAGTGTGGAAGAGAGACAAAAATAAGTGGGAAATGCGATCCGAGACGATCGCGGCTGAGAGAAAGAAATTTTCATCATCAGGAAACGACGAAACCAAAATTCGACTTGACTTTATTTATGCTTTTCGAAATATTTCCGAATCCATATACAAAAATTTGCCAGCCGAAGAAAATGATTTTTCAACCACGTAATTAAAAATACATAGGTGAAAATTGATTTACATCCAATGGGTCCAAAATTAGCCGATAGCCTTCTAGAATAGCTGTAGAAAAGGAATAAGTGTTCAATATCAACCTCCATTCTCACTTAGTATTGATGGGTACATTTCGGGCCTTCGCTATTCGCGGAGCTTCTAAATCTAACTTATGGTTTTATAATATTAGATATATCTTCTACTTTTTACTATATTAATATATCTTGATAATAAAATGAGTAGAGAGAGATAGAGTTTTACTTTGGAAATTTTCAATCAAAACTTGTATTTCCCTCCTAAATTATCCAGGATTAGAGTAAATATTCTTGCGAAACTCCCACAAAGGAATCAAACCCAGTCCGCTTTGAAATGCTAAGAGGCCGCATGGGGTTTGGGAGCCGGATTTTGCTTTGAATAAGCTATGCACAACTTGAAAATCCCTCACATTGCACACCACACCTGAGATTTTACTATATCGTTGTACATATTTATTATTTATTGAATGAAAAATTACCATAAAACGACTCATTGAAATTGGTAATTGCATGATCTCAGAAAACGATTATCGTCTAATTTGGATGATCTTTCTTAGAATAATAATATAGTATAATAATGCTATATTTTTTCATGGGAAAGTCATTTAATGTCCGCTAGTTGCTGAATCTGCTACCAAAAATGGCTAATTTTATTCTAGCGTCTAAAACGATAGCTAAATCAATCAATCGATCAAAGTCGGATACGAGAATGACAAATGGCACGTTCCGAACAGCTATTTCATTGAGTAACATTTGGACGGCTTCATTTCGAAATTTTACGCAATATTGACAAAGATAAAAACATTTAAATCGAATGCATAAAGCAATCAAAATATCTTCCTAATCTTTTATAATATTTTCCTCTTATAATGTTTATAGTTGCGCAGATAGAAAACCACTAAGTGCTGCAAAATTGCAGAGCTTCTACAAGATTGTTAAAGAGGAATATCGGCTTCAAATTTTTAACTATCGATACCTATATTGTTATAAGAACTGTGTAGTCTTATAACAGCATTGACCAGGAACTGTACCGTGAGTATAATCAAGAAAAAAAGAGATGATGGCACTTAACATTCAAAAAATTTGGGCGCTCGAGAAATTGTTTGGTGGCATTTGAACAACAGCATTGGGCGGTCCTCTAGGCTGCCACGTTGGAGGAAATCCTAATCCCAAGAGAACATTATGAAGAATGTATTCAATTATCCACACATTAATAAATCTCTGCCCTATCTTATTTATACATACATAAGTGTTTTAACATTTGGTAGGTTCATGTACCTTAACATTTCCTATTTAATGCCCTTTCTATCGTTTCTTGGTAACATACCAAGTCTTTTACGTCATCTAACATTTTTCGCTTCTTTATCCTTAAACCCTCTCCTTTCCGACCATATTTAGTACCTCCGAGTTTGTTTTTCTATTGGTCAAACTTTTCCATCATACGCCACATCCAAATCTCGAATGCCTCCAATATTTATTATTTATATAACTTCTATCATTAACAAGTAATCATTTTCGGCTTTACGTTTATCTTGGAAACGCCAAGTGATCATTCTGAAGTTAAAAGTCAGCAATAAAAAAAATAAGTAGTTCGAGGTATGTACGAGAAAATCCGCGTTACAACTCAACTGTTTTATCGCTTACCGCTTTATCGCTTTTACCGCTTAACTCAACCGCGTTGAGTTAAGCGGTAAAACATCATTTCAGATACTGAAGAAATATTGAGAGTCCACTGCTGAAATAACTTCTAATTCGCCAGAACAAGAAAGCGCGCAAAACACAAAACGTACGAAAATTACGAAGGTAAGAAAAATTGACACTAAGAGGGAGGAGGATTCAAATATTTAGAGGCGCGAATAAGATTTAGAATAGAAGAAGTGAGTTGGGTCGATGGAAAAGCAATTGAGAATTTAAGGTAAATGGTGCCGGAAGAAAAGGTTCTAATTGAAGAAATAAAATAGATGAAGAGTAAGGGTTTAATCAGATTCAGAATTTCGTAGATTGCAATAGAAAAGACAGAGAGATAAAAACAGAGTGGAATGTGCAGTATAAATTGCGAAGTTAGTAATCGAGAAGGGAAGGGATGGAAGTTAAGTATAAAATTTTAGGGCGCATGAACTTTCGCGTGGTGGAAGATTCATGTATTAATAGATGAGGAAATTATAATTGCCACTCGAAAAGTTTAATATGGTTTCTTTGGAACCGATGGACTATTCGACTAAACTTTGCATTTGCAAAAAGAGATTATTTTCGACTCTTTCCGCCAATGACGGCCATCATCAGGCGAATTGTAACCTAAGGCAAAACCATTTATACTTCTGCGGAAATTAGAGAGGAAAGAATACGAAGAGAGGAAAGATTTGGGGAATTTAAGTTATTTTTATAGTAGTTTTCTGCGAAAGGATTTCTATTATATCACCTTGCCTTTACCAAATCTGTGGAGTGGTTTCCTCTATAATAAACTAGAGGAACAGATCTCTCTTTCCCTAAGATATTTCTATATACTAACAAATACGATAAAAATGTATAAACTTCAACGTACGAGTATTACAATAATAATATTGTAGTTTCAAACATTCAAAGTCCAATCAATTTGAATAAAAAAACTACATTGAAAAATAGAGACATGACTGGTATTCGAACCCAAGTCTCCAATTTTCCATTCACAGAATGAATTCAACACGGCATAGAAACCTAAAAGTTAGAACATACATTCATAAGTCTTCCACCTTTCGGAAGGTTCACACCCGCCCGAAAAGTGGGAGTCCTGGGTTTGAAACCCTGTAGTTTTGCTATTTTTGCTTATGTTTGGGTTTTAAAGGTGATAAACTTTTAGATGCTTAACCTTCCTCTCATACTAAAACGGAAGGACAAATCACAATCATTCCTATCCCTAGCAAACGATACAGATAGAATGAAGCGGAAACATGGGCCATTAGAAGGAGAAGCGACCGATTTCTTTCCCACTTTCAAGGCCTTGAACTCGCAGTAATGTGATAGGCTGCAGAGAAAAAAGGAGTAATACCCCGCTACACATCAGCTCGGCAAAGGATAACTTAGTGGAAGATTAGGAGAAGGGAAAAGACCGAAAGGGAGAAAAAGAACGGGGGAGAGAGCGAGAAATAAAAGGGGTGAAAGGATGAGAGTCATCAGGGAGATAGGAGAAAAGAGGATAGGGAGTTATGATTGCGAGATGGTCGGAAAGAGATGGCATTACAAAGGAGCCGGGTTGGGACTGGGAGTTCGAATTGGACGATGGGATGGGTCGAGAGGAAGCGCGGAAAAGGCAGGGGTTGACGCAGAAGCCGATTAGCGTCAGCAGAAGAGGATTTTAGAGTGAGGAAAGGATTTGGTGGAACATCGGGAGACAAACGGAATTATGGGTAGGGTCACGTGGTGGGGCACATCCTGATGGCTGGGGAGGGGGGAATTAAACCGGAGATATCGGAAAAGGGAAGTATACGAGCTTTTCATGCGCTCCTTCCGCTGGAAAATTTGCAAAGGAGAAAGTGTTGCTTCGTAAACGAAGTTGAACAATGGGAGGGTAATCCGTAAGCCGGGGCAATGCCGTAATTGATCGTGAAAGCGATGCTGAATTGCTACAAGTTGAGTGGGCCGATAGCAAATCTCGAAATGTGTCGATGAGAGTGTAACGAAATGGATCCTCATATTCCGATGCGGATCTACGGACGGGAGATTCAAACGGACGGTGAAAGACGCTCTGGATTGAATGCCACCTTTCGATGTAGGCTTGCTTGGGATACTTTATTTTACCTTAAAGTATGCATTAAATACTAAAAGCTCCTTTTTGCGAACAATCTGAATGAACGAAGTGATACATTAAGCTAGAATGCTTGTGATTTCAGGATCATATATTGTATTTGCAACTGGATGCACACTCTTTTTCATAGCTGGTTTTTTTAAATAGATAAATCCTATTTCCTAATCTTAATAAGAAGACAAATCAAGCATGAATGCTTCGTAAATACCCTTCTTCTAAAGTCGGATAAGAACCTATCTATCAACTAATATTAGTGCTCGCCCTGCAATTAGATGGTAATTAGCACTGCTGCTAGAGAAAATTGTTTTCTGTATTTTACAAAAAGGTAGAGTAACCTCATAAGTATCGAATGAGAAGGGAAGGGACACAAATATATGGATTAAAGAGAGGGAAAGAAAATATCACTCGTCTACGTTTTTTAGAGCAGTTCCGAATGTGCATCATCTTTTCGAAGGATCCATCAACAGAATCAACTAGCAATTGTTCGAAACTGAGATATAACGGACCATTCTTGGGTTGGTTGTGAATTTTTTTACATCGATGTTTAAACGAGAGTAAAATATGTACGCAGTGTAGAAACTACCCCACAACTACCGCGTTTAATGAAAGAATGCCCTGAGTAAGTTAGCCTAGGTATACGAATAGTCGACGGCCGATCTTCCTAAGATTTCCTTCTCTATCTAATTAACTCTATCAATGAATAATTATGTCTATCTATCAATCAATCTATCAAAATAATAATGAAGTTTTCTTTGATTCATGGATTTTCACTAAAATACTTCTCGTATTGATTTAAAAATGATTTATTGTAATTAACAATGTGAGGAAGAACATCACAGAAAGCCAAAACACGATAAAACTTAGTATTTAAAATTGAAATAATACTGCCAATTAATTGCCTTCTTTAACAAAATTATTTACCAAAATTAGATTACATAAAATTCTAACAAATCTGCCATCCCTACTAATGACTTACAAATATATCATACATATTTCGCCAAACCGAACCTCTGAAATTATCTAACCTCAATTTTCAATTTCCACGATGTGTGGGCTCGATTTATGATTGTCCTATACTAATCCATGTGAATTTCCGAATACATTACCTTGGAGGTAATTCAACTCGCAGCATATTTAGGTAGCTGAAAGTGTCAACTATCCCTAAGTGACGTGGAAACTTGCTCAATTTAAGGTGTTTCAAACTCGTGTCACTTGAAAAGAGAAACAAAACATGAAATGCCTCGTGAGGACCAACACTAAAATGCGTGACCGCTCTGGGGGAAACACGAAAAGCCGTCAAGAACCCGCAAATGCCACTAAGGAACACAACGACTGAGACCATTCCTTAGTACAGCGTTTACAGCAAATCAAATAGAGACGCTAAGGTGTCTTCAACTGAGGTAGGCATTCTTTCAGACTTCGTAGGCATCAAGGTATTCCGTTGATGCTCCTGGCAATAAGTAATTTCCGTTTTATTCCGCCGGGAAGAGACAAATTCAGTTCAAATATCTCGTGAGAGATATCGAAATTGACCTCTATATTTCATATTCGAAGATATTTTATATCAGCGATTATAATGATAACAGTAGAATAATTACGATCTAAATGTTAGATCAGAGACACGAAGATAAAGAGAAGTTTAGAAGGATGGAAGAAAACCCCTAGAATAAAATAAACCCCAACGCAAAGGTCAATGTTTTCGGTGGAAACATTCGTAACAATTTAGGTAAATACGCGGAACCAAAACAGGTCACTTGAGGAACTCTCTACCTTCACTCCAAAGGTCAGCTACAGCGAGTCTAATGCAGAGTCATGGTCTTGCAAAGGAAGGAAGAATTGCTTGGTTCTTCAATCGAAATGACTTGAACTTTACTGTTTTCATTACTGAAAGGATAGAATTTATTCAAAAAAGGTTTCGACCTCACCATATGCTCTACTTGGACTCTAAAACACGGCCGCTTTGCAGAAATCGCGCAGAACTTAAAATGCGGAGCAGTCATATTACGTATGAATGATTGAATATTATTAAAATAAAAATAAGTGAAAACGTATTACTGATGTTGCTAAAGCAATATTAGTTAAATAAATAACAAACCTTTTTTCCACATCGAAACTACACACACACAAAAATTTCGGGTGGCGAATAATACCGTATTCAGTTTCCTTAGTATTTCTGAAGTAACAGACATTAATATAAAAATGGTTTTACCAGTTTGGTTTCGTTGATAAGAATTTTTTGGCTGTATATATTTCCCGATCGTATATATCTGTAAAATGACATCGTCACTGGGATATTGCTGTACATGATTATTAGAAATAATTTTAGTAGTAGTGTTAATTTTCAAAGTGCATCGACAGGTAAGGTCATTTCGCACGTAAGCTCCTACCGAGAATCGAACCTTTTTAACCACTTTCATGGAAGTTGAATGCGCAACCCATATGGCTATTCGGAGGCCCTAAATAATTTGTATATCACATATCATTCAATTAGAGGCTATAAAGCAGCTATAATTATCCCCACCGGAACAGATTGTTGTAGCTCAAATTTAAGATAACGTTTTTTCGTAAGCCCATTCATATGACAGTATCTTCCAACTTGTACTACATTCTTATTCCCAGAAGGAT
This sequence comes from Ladona fulva, assembly GCA_000376725.2. Taxonomy (NCBI): domain Eukaryota; kingdom Metazoa; phylum Arthropoda; class Insecta; order Odonata; family Libellulidae; genus Ladona; species Ladona fulva. The sequence goes on from KZ308243.1 coordinate 168,814, forward strand.
GTGTTTGCGGTATATTGAAACGACTCGGAGAATTGAAATGGAAAAGCAAAATTCCTCATCGTACAGAATTTTTATTTTCGTTGGCTTTCGCCTACAGTTTGCGAGGCGAAAATTGATATGCGTTAAGTTGGTATCGATAACGTCCACCATGTTCCCCGAAACCTTTTCCCCTTGAGATAGGCCTCCCTTTTCCATCGTCATAACGCACGAGAGATTTATTTTTACTTATTTGTATTTAAAGCCCCATTGCTGCCAAACAAAATAAAATCAAGTTGATGGATAGGGACAGATCTGTTTTAAAGGAAAACGAATTTTACTTGTATCGAGCCATAAATCATTCGGGTGGAAAAATGCGAGCACGCAAATAAAAGTAAAGTGCTGTAGATACGGTGCAAGAATAACTTTCGAAAAACTGAAACCTAATTTGAGGCAAAAGAGCTGAACGACCAATATATCGATTTCGCATTAGTAAGCATTTCGGGTGTAACTCGGACGAGCTGATAAATACTTCACGTAAATAATAGACACAGATTTATTACTGTTTAGTATTGAACTTTTCATGTTAAAAGAAAATACGTAATTTAACCGTTAACAAATAAAAATATGGCCAACAATAAATTTACTAACCAAAAAGGAAAACTGTAAAAACGCCACATAATCAAGATGGTATAAAATATGATTATGTAATTCTAAGGTAGAATTATTGAGCTATTAAGAATATGTAACTATTATTTGAAATTCCCTGACCTGTACCAGTAAATCAATATATGTAGATGCCTTTGGCGAAGCATGGACCTGGAAGTCCGATTTTCCATTTCAACCTTGTCACAATTTTTTACAAATACGGTGATACATATTTAAAGTGGCATATATTTCCGATTCCTTTATTCCAAAGGCATTACTAGAGACATGTTACGAGGTAACGTGAATTCCAGATTTGCTTCAATTTCCTGATTTCGAAAAATAAATATAAATACAAATTATAAGTAATCTATCACTAAGTTCCCAGTAAATTATCTTTTGAAAATCAATTATTATATAATATCCATATTTAATGAACAATATCTTAAAATGCTGTATAATAATTATACTATGTCAAAAAAGTAATAATTCAATATAAGTAAAGTATAAGCTAACCAAAGTAAATAAAGGAAAATAACGCAGGATGTGATTTAACTTGACAGCCACTGCACGCTTTCTAATTTGAATTTCCTTATTATTAGGTCATTCTTAATATATTAAATTATAAATTCATGGATACAAAATAGAAAACTATCGTGTGGCTTGTAGAATAGTCAGATGTTAATGGATCGTGCGACTAACAAACGGAAAACAACGCATGAAGGTTAGAAAAGCACGCTTTCCGTTTTGAATTCCCGCCACACGGTCAGCCTTGGACGAACCAGCTCAAAATTCTACCTCGCTTATACCGTTCGACAGGCTGGCGTAGTGGGTCGCAGCACCTAGGTGCGACGCTAACTGTCTCGGGTTCGAATCCGGTCGCGGGCGCTTCCGGGATTAGAGGGCCGCCAACCCCACCGGAAGCTTTTTCTTCATCCTAACTTCGGAATAAACGGATTCGAGCCCGTACATTAGTGTTGCGGGTGCAAAAGACCCGCACCTCAGTCCTCGAACCCGCTTGGCGGGCGGCCGAATCGTTCAATCCTAACATTATTCTCCGATTATTTTTTTCGCTTGCAAAATTTTCAATTTCGAATCCTTCAATTTTTCCGCTTTCAAAAAATTGCACTGCTGGGCTGAAAATTCCGCGGAAAGAAATTTAAAATCCAGACAACCCATTTACAAAAGCATTTATTGTGAATGGGTTGCCTGTATTTTAAATGTCATTTTCGCAGCTTGGGCCCAGCAGTGCAACTTTCTGAAAGGAAAAACAAAAAAAGAGTATTCCGACAAATGTTGACATTGAATAATGAGTTCTTCAAAACGCGCAAAAGTTGGGGAAAAAATCCTAAAACGTGACCCGTGATATTTCCGAATTTTGAGCAATGAAAAAGTGACTAAGCTTTCGAATGTATTACATACAAGGGCAATATTCTGAGGTATTGGAGGTGCAAAACTGTTTTTTAATTCGTTGTTGGTTCACTGCAAATAAAAGAAGAGGGGTAATTACGAATGAAACTATACGCGCCGTAGAAGAAAGTCGTTTCACTTATGAAAATCGATGTTGCGATATATGGATCGAGTATGCTTATTAGAGGTAGTACTGTTGCTGAAAGTGCTTCTAGAACTAAGGTCATTTAGCAGGTGAGCCCCCACCGGGAATCGAGCCCGTGACCGCTTCCACCAAAGTCGAACGCATTGCCCAATTGGCTATCCGTTAACAAAAATAAGCTTGGTTTTAACAGCATAGACCACCATAGTGACCCAAGTAATAAAAACATCAGCGTGTAGGGGTGAGGTAACGCGCCTAGTGACTTCATATTTTGACGCTAGAAGAATCCCTGACGCCAAAGCCAATCAAAAATATGACAAGCATGATGCTATAATCTGACATAACTGAACCTCGTTTTTCCCTCTAAAAATCTTTTTTTGGTTCCGGAAAGTAAGTAATAAAACATCGAGCTTTGATTTAAAATAGAAAAAAACCTCTCCACTAAGAATATTATCCTGGTCAACCCCTGTATTTTCCTTCTCTCTCAGGTATATCGATTTCCTAGAATATCATCATCATAGTAGATCTGTCCTAGGACAGGCTCCAGCTCAAGTTCTCCAAACCTTTCTCTCCTGCGCCTGTCTTTTCATTCCCTGGTAAGTTTTGTTTTCCTGCAAATCTGTGAGCATATTCAATATTCGTCTTCCTTTCCTGCGTTTCCCTCTAACTTTTCCTTCTATTTCCTACAGAGTAAGCAATCATGCCTCATGACGTGTCCCAACCAGTTTGCCTTCCTTCTTTTGATTGTGTTGATGATTGCTCTTTCCTCTTCAATCCGTTCCAAAACTTCATTATTCCTCGCTTTGTCTTTCCATCTCACTCTCGTCATCTTTCTCCACAGCCACATTTCTAAATTTCAAGGTACTTAACTTGTGACTTCCTATATGTCCAAGTTTCCGCACCATGTAGGACCACACTCCAGAGGAAGCATTTTGCAAATCTCTTCCTTAATGGGATGGGTACTTTTTGGCTGTTAGAAGAGCTTTCTATTTTTATATGCTTTCTTTCCAATGCCTATTCTACTCTTCATTTCCAGAGTACAGTTGCCAGCATTATTTATCAGGCTACCGAGCTGAAAGATTCAACCTGCTCTAGCCGCTGAGCTTTCAATAAGATATTTAAATTGCCTCCTTCTTTCCCAATCCTCATAACCTCTGTTTAATTTAAATTTATTCCTAAAATAAAAAACAAGGAAATAAACTAACTATGACATTACACAGATATGTAGTTTTTCCTCAGCAATTCATTCGGGAACTACCGGTTTCGGCTACATAGACGTCATCAGCTTCACATAACACTAAAACTAGGGCTCTGTGGTAGTTCCCGAATAAATTGCTGTGGAAAAAGTACATATCTGTGTAATATCATGACTTTCCGCAATATCACGGCAACCTGCGTAGATTTTATTCTAACTCTGAAAACTTACATTTATAAAAGTTTATAACTTTGAAAAATATTATAATTATAATAAACAAATTGTTCGCTTAAAACATCATATTTATTTCATAAAAGATCTTGGTCATCGAAAAATTTGCATTATTGTCGAGATAATCATTGTTTTTGTTTGAGGAATTTCACACTTTTATGAAAGCCATTCTACTATACTATATAAAAATTGAAATATCTCTGTGTACGTTCATCCTAAGCTGGATATCAAAAATTTGCGCACAATTAATGATTATTATGCGTCAGCCTTGCATAGATAATAGATACTTTTAATTTATCTGAATTCACACCCAGATGAGTCAAAGTCTTCCCATATACAATGCAAGCAAAGGTGGTTTTAATTATTTGCACGTTTTATTAAACTTACAAAATTATAATAATAAATTGATTATTTATCAGAATTAAAAAGGAAATTATAGTTGCCATAAATCGAGACAATAACCGAAAATGAGTAAAGGAAATAACATTTATGTCGATAAAAAAATTTCTATTTTAATTCAAGGTTTCGAGACGTTTAAAAAATATATACAATCCCCATAATGTTTTATAGCATTAAAAATCATCCCCTTGGCCACCAATAAGATTACTAGAAGAAAGCTCATGCATTTTACCGAAACAATACCTTACGGTTAGTTGTTATATCGAAGTATGACAAGAATTAATAGTAGACTATTTGAAAAGGTCATTTCCGAAACTTTAGCTATTGTTTTGTCAATTGCAAAAATAGGTAAAAAATCAGTCATTTAAGGGTGTTTCCTAATCAGCCCGACTTTACCCATACGAAATAGATTAATTATACTATATAATTAGTAATTCATTATATGTGCATGGATACAAAATAGAAAACTATCGTGTGGCTTGTAGGATAGCCTGATGCTAATGAATCGTGCGACTAACAAACGGAAAACAACGCATGAAGGTTAGAAAAACGGTTCCCGTTTTGAATTCCCTCCTCAGGAACAGCCTTGGACGAACCAGCTCAAAATTCTACCTCGCTTATACCGTTCGACAGGCTGGCGTAGTGGGTCGCAGCACCTAGGTGCGACGCTAACTGTCTCGGGTTCGAATCCGGTCGCGGGCGCTTCCGGGATTAGAGGGCCGCCAACCCCAAGCAACCCGGAAGCTTTTTCTTCATCCTAACTTCGGAATAAACGGATTCGAGCCCGTACATTAGTGTTGCGGGTGCAAAAGACCCGCGCTCCAGCCCTCGAACCCGCTTGGCGGGCGGCCAAATCGTTCAATCCTAACATTTTTCTCAGATTATTTTTTTCGCTTGCAAAATTTTCAATTTCGAGTCCCTCAATTTTTCCACTTTCAAAAAATTGCACTGCTGGACTGAAAATTCCGCGAAAAGAAATTTAAAATCCAGGCAACCCACTCACAAAAGCATTTATTGTGAATGGGTTGCCTGTATTTTAAATGTCATTTTCGCAGCTTGGGCCCAGCAGTGCAACGTTCTGAAAGGAAAAACAAGAATAAGTTATTATTTTAGAAAATGTTATCATTGTTCATGTACTCGCGCATAATTTGAGGAAGAATAATGATGCGATGGTTCTGTGATATTATCCTGTTTCGATCTAAGAAAAAAATGTTCTGCGCTTTCGGTAGCGTAAATGAATGCTTATGTTTTAGAATTGGTGTTATGATTTCCATTTGTACTGTTATAATTGAAATGTTGATATGCAATGAAAAATAATGGAACGGAAGCTTTTACAAAGAAAATAGTTCCTATACATTAGGAATATTATTGATTTACGAGATTCCAAAAAAATCGATTTTCCGAATTACGAAAAAACGAGTGAAGAAACCTTTAACGGATAAGTATTATTTAAAGTAACCGCAAAATTAAGGTCTATACCTTACATTAAAATACATCTCGATTGGTCGAGAGAATGGTCCTGGTTAAAATGCAATCTTCAAATGAATAAAAAAGAAATTTCATATGTAAGAGTATACGAGTATCGAGTTATCGAGTACCTAGAACTCGAGGAGCAAAGGTTATCAATCTTTAATGGGTTTTAAATATTTTGCCAGCGCAGAAGATATTATTTTTCCTATTAGGGTCCTTGGTTTCTTCCATAAAGTGTAAAGGCGTTCCTATAAGAAATACGTGTAACCTTTATTTTAATTGTCATAGCCATTACTTCATTTACAAAATTAAACAAGAAAAAGAATACAACGTGATCGAGCTAACATTAAAAGAAGGGATATCAAATAACGATTTTTAATTCAGTCGTGGAATATTCCTTTATTTTTGAAATTTCGAGATCTTTGATAATTACACGAAAATATCGTAACATTTTCAAGCTGTAAACAGGCCATGACCGAGGTAATTGTTGAATCCGAACTATTGCCTTTTTCCACAAAAACATACGAATAATACTGGAATTAAAATTAATAACGAAACGCATGAAGAGGAGGCAATTCGAACATTTCATGTTTAGTAATAATGGTCGCCGGGTCAAATTCACAACCAATTACGGCTGTTTGTTAATAAGTATGATTTTGCGTATTACCTATAAGGTGAACAGATACTTGCTGCTCTTTCACGATCAAGGAGGTGAGAAAACTAGACATTCGTTATACGGAAAAGAGAAAACGTCTGGGAGATTTTCAGCAAAAATTAGCGGTAATAAGAAAATGTTGTTTTTATTATCACAATGGTTACTGTTTGATTTTCAGTGTTATTTTTTTGAGCATACCATTTGGTCTGTTTCTGCGTACTTCTTTCTTACACTATTTGTAAGTTCAAATGTTTCCTTTTGCTGACATGCATTTAAAAGCAAGCGTTTGTTCATCAACGTGATCTCATAAATGATACAACCGCAAAATCTGCTTTTCGTTGAGTGAAAGGTTATTCCTCCGCTACTTTAACTATCTAAAGATTTCTTGAGAGTCCACTTATTCGCAATTAGTAAAAGATTTATCAATTTTTACCTTCCCGTTGAGAACCAACAGGAACTACGGCTAATACTTTGGGCTTTATTGAACTTTTATACAACATAAATAGCGAGAATCGCCTAAGGAAATATTGTCGTCATTCTTGACGACAGGGGAAGCTAGTAGCACTTAAAGCAAGTCAACTGAAAAAAAATCAAACTTTCTCTGCTTTCTGATTGTTACTTTCTGCTGCAGGATAGGGAAATTCGAAGGCGGAACTCAAAACTTTGGGAGAGACTACGCTGAATAACAGTTTTGTCAGCTTTGTGTTTGGCTGCAATTCAAATCTAGCTGAAAAAGAAACAGAAGAATTGGCAGCTTTGGTTTTGCAGACTTCCACTTCATAGCATTAGCTTGTCTTTCAATCCTCAAGCGAAAGTAAACGCGCATATCATCATCGCTGTCGATTATAACACCCTAATTTTGGCCATCTTATCGATTTTCCTTTAATCTTTCATCACGTAACGGCCCTTGGTCACCTGGTCACCGAACCCGCGGTTTCGTCGACCGCACCTGTTTTCAGCAGCCAGAACCCTGTGGTAAACAGTGATTACTACACACCAAGGCTCTCTAAACTTTAAACAGTTAAGAACTACCAATCGATATCACACACAAAGCATTCACCTACGGCCTTAATTATTGACCTTTGATCGAGAAACTATTAATGTCGATGGAAATGTTCACAGCTTTCATGCTGGTTTAGTTGCCCTCCCACGCTTGAGAATTTGCGAGGTCATCATCAATTAGATCGTAAACAAATTTTCGACCCTTACGCGAAATCAAATAAAACCTGGAAAATAACATTTCCGGCCAATTTAAATCGACAATAATAACGTTTCAAAGAGGTATTTACATTTCGGTCGCCAATTGAAAATTGCTTCATACCTTTCTCTTCTAAAATTCAGAATTTTCGAACATTTTAATCAGGATCGAAAATAAAAATAAACAGAATCAGTCAACTAGCAGAAGATTAAACATCCGGGGCCAAAACTTCCAGTCAAAGATCATTGAATGCATTTTTAAGTTATTTTTTGTGTAAAAGATGAAATCGGATATGATGAGTAGTTGCATGCTTGTTTAAGTGATGAACCTTTCTAAAAAAAGTTCGAATAAATAGCATCAGAGATGACAACGTGTTATGGTATTTTGCCTATCTATAAAGTCACCTTGAAGGCAAGTCTATTTCGAAGCTGTTTCCTCTATAGCTACGAAAGGCTTAGAAGAGGAGATTGAGGCAACTTGGGAAGATACGGAGAGAGTTAGTTTGCCTTTGCTTCCCTCAATGAGCAAGAATGCTACAATTTTACGGAATTTTTCGCCATCCATACCCAAAAAGAAGATTCTGTTCATTAAGAAGTAGTAGTAAAACCAATAGTAATGACAATTTAAAAATTTAACTATTACTGAAGAACTGACAGAAAATTCTTTTAACGAAGGAACTGGGATTTCTATTTGGTATTAATTAGACATTAACCCACGGAAATGATTCTACATAAACAGAAATCACTACCTAGTATACGGCTTCTAAATGGAGGAAGGACGAGATACTGAAGGATTTCAAAAAAAATTGGAGTAGATTAAAAAATAATTGAGATTAATTTTTGTAATTTACCATTTCATTTCTTCTTCACAGTCTTTGTTGAAAAATGCAGACGTTGACTGATGAGTATTAATTACATGTATTACTCAACACTTTAACCTAATAACTAATCACTATCCAATTGAATTAAATACGCAATAAAAATGGAATTAAATAATACAATGTTTACATATCCTCTTGTGACATCAAATAAACTACATTACGAAATTTATAATTTCAATGAAATTAAAAATATCGACTTCTTTTTAAATGTCTAATGATAAATGTGTACTATCTAATCAAATAGAAAAATCAACACCTTCCCGATGAAAATCAGAAAATTTACTAATCATTAATTGTAACGGAGCATGCTAATTTAAAAGTAGCACTAATATAATTATTTTTTTAAACTAAACAATCTTTTAATGTTTGGACAATCATCTATTGGATGGGAAATAACAGATGTAAAAATATGGTATTTGTATTTAATCTGAGGTGTATTTTTGTATCGAGAGAAATGCGGATTTGTATTTATTACGTCCTTACATTGGACTTAGACCAAAAAATATCATTAATGATAGTCAAGACAATCATCTTTCTTATTATTAATAGGCTCTTGACCATAAATATTAATGATTTCTACACGTTCCGTAGTGTCTTGTAGTAAATTTTTTGTTGATTGAGAACGCGCAAACCATGCAATTTTCACATTCCTTACTCATATTTCACTACTGAAGAACGACATTTACCATGAACACTTGGCATTCAGACGTCTACGTCATAAAATGCACCTAAGCAGCTCAAAAGTGTATTTAATCCTTGATATCCGTCTAGCCTCGGTAGGAATCGTAATCAGAGATTTAGACTTGTGGTAATCAAACGGTGTTATGGGGAACTCGTAAAGTTTAACTGGTAAATGCGGTGAGAGCATATATCCATTAGCAACAGAAAGCTTCGTGTGCTTTAAGAGCTAGTTTATGTGTTTTTACTCATTTTTGCACTCTCCAATGGTATCAGCGCTGCATGATATCGTATTCTATATTTAGATTCATGTTTCTTTCTCAAAACTGATACAAAATTATAGATTTTATATATCTTCTAGCTAGAAATTTTAAACTAACTAAATATTAGAATTAAAAACATTTAGAGCCAACGTCTGACATTTCTTTGCTTTACAAGCACAGTTTATTGCGTGTTTCGTTCAGTTCTTTCTCCGCAGCTCGTCAATAGCTAGTTGACGGTCCCAGACATAGTAACTCGGACTAGAGGTGATTTCCAAATGAAAACAATATTCTTACTTTTAAAGAGTATGAAAACTATGAGCGGTAGAAAATTCTATTCAATTTTACAACCTGTAATTATATACTCATTTACAGAAGTTACCTAATGGTCATAAAAAATCCCAACTCGAAAACTGGAATTTTATTTTATTTTATATTTATACAGCCATGTGTAACGAATTTTGGGGTGAAAAGAAATCCTCAGAGGGAAAAATTAGAGAAAATTTTTAGAGAACCGTCTATATTTATACTTATTAGATAGAAATAATGGAGTACGTAAAATGTCAAAAAGAATAAAAATATATTCCCCTCTCATTATTCTATTCCACCAATCCAATAACTTACAGAGGCAATTCAGAAGGATGTTCAACGACGTTGCACTGAAAACAATAACTGATATAATAAATGATCCGGTGCTTTCCCGGCGTACATCGTTAATGAAGTGTTCTCGGGTTGCTAGCCAGGTCGTTTATTCTTTTATTATATTTATATTAATGCATATCGACGTTTCGGTTTCTGTCTCTGGAACCATGTTAGGGAATGAAGTAATGCAGGATTTTTTGTTCGGGTTCATATGGGGAACCTTTGGCTCCTTTCACTTTCCAGCAAGTGCCACCGACTAGCCAACAGCAGGAGTGAAAGGTGTAGCTGGAAAGTGAAAGGAGCCAAAAGTTCACTATATGAAACCGAACAAAAAATCCTGCATCACTTCATTCCTGAAGATGGTTCCAGAGACAGGAAGTTAAACATCGATATACATCGAAGAAATGACCCGAGAATACTTATCCAATGGCTAATATTGCTGCAGTGTTACAGGATTACCAGTTACCGTATAAGATACCAATCATGTTTACTGGATAATGAATCGGGATGCAATGCGTTAGTTCAACGAAAGTAAATGAGAAAAAGAAATCATGTAAATGGTAAAATTAATGCACCGAATAATTTTAAGCATACAATGATTCATATTTTCTGGAATCGCTTTCTCAATCATTATAAGTAGAGCAGTGAAGTATTCGTGAGATACAACGGGTATAGTCATGTAAAAAAATTGTAACTGGAAAAAGTGGGAATCCCGTAGAGCCTGACGGCTTTTAGGCTACACATTACGCTATTCGAGTATTAGTTGCTTTTAAAATATTTTTGTTTCAGTTAACGGATATACTGAGACACAGAAGTGTTTCTCTAATAAGGAAATTTAACCCACAGAAATGTAGCCATCTCCCTTAAAAAGGAAATCCAACACATTATTGCGTTGAGGAAACTGCCTGAAGGGAGAACATCTTCCTGCAAACCAATCCCACTCTTCACTAAAATCCCATTTCCAGTTCATCTAACCCATACTCGCCTCAGTCCGCCTCACTTGACTAAGATATTTCCTCAAGCTGACCACTTCGTGACCGCTACCACCTCTCTCCGCCGTATGTATGTCCGAGCATACATCTTCTTCCCCACTTAATTCCTATCTCCCATAATTTCCCACCAAATCCCCGCAAAGCACATGACCTGCTTAAGTTCCCAACAGCCCACCTAACCTTCTTTCCCATCCCGCCTATCCGCTGTTTACTCCGCAAAGAGCTAATGCTTTAGCGATTCATAACATCATTAAAATCCGATGAGAGTCTTTAGGGCTCCAGGAGCGTTATTATCAAGTCAAACCTCATGAGGTCTACCAAACAGCCGGAGACGATACTCTTTTCTTTGGCTCCTTTTCCCTACCTTCGCGAACGGTGGGTTTTACTTTCCTGCATGTGTGGGTGCGCACAATTTCATGGCTGAGAATGCGGTGCTCGTAAAAGTCATTTTTAGAAAGGTTTCATACGTTGATTAACGGCAATAACGCTATTTATTTGGAAGTAATGCGTGATCTACTATAAGGGTAGTAGCGAGAGAGATCTAGTATTCCATTCTGTAAGAAAGGAAATTTGGAACATGGTTGTTAATGAATTAGAGATATAAAACACTCCATAAGCAGTATATCGTCATGCGGGACTCGCGTTTGGAGGCAAACGGGAGGTTCCGGATTACCTACCCCTGGGAATCACCATATGCGCATTTCGGAAATGCACATTTTCTCCATTCTCAAGGGTTATACAATGGGAAATTATTCGATGCGGAAAGGGTAATTCCTAGAAATCGGTAAACCGGAACTTCCCATTTGCCTCAAAATACGCAAGTTTCATCTCCCGGCATATTGCTTACGGGGTTCTTTTAAACCTCCAATTCATTCCATAGTCAATTTTTGAAGGAAGTAGAATATAAATGAAGAAATGAAGCAAATAAACCACGAGCTTTTCCATGGATTAGTTGAAAATATCTATCGAAAGAGTCGAAGAAGAAACAAATATATCGTTAAAATGGGTTCGGCATCTGAGGTAATTTTCCAGATCCAACTGGGACAGCTTTTATCCAAGCCAGCGCGCTTTCTAATTAGCTATCCGAGATACCTCTAAAGTTTATATCAACTTAAAATATATTGGAACGCCTAAAAATTTCAATGAACGATTATATTTCCTTTTCTATTGAATTTGCTGTTTACATTTACTGGGAACTTTAAGTATTACTTGTGTGTCTTAATAAACTCTACGACTGTATAACTCTATACTGTACATACAATCTTTTGTACTTTGCATAATGATACACTGAAACTCATTTTTATTAACATAAATAAAGATATGTCATTATCATTACATTCAACTCACCATTTTTCCTCGCGACAAGTACAAAAATAAACTTAAAATTCGTACCATAGCAAAACCATATTTGTCATTCTATCTTTATCGATGTTGCGGAAAATTAAACATATATTATAAATCATAAATATTATGCCTAATGTACGACGTAATAAGTTTATAAGGACATCAGGGAATTTATATTTACATGTCCCTAGCAAGAATTTAATGAGGTAAGCTCATAATCCCGAAAATGCCGTGGCTAAATGATTTCTTCGTATTTAATGGAGAAAATACCACAAAATATTAATAATGAAGATACGTGACACACTATGTGGCGACAAAATATGGTAAAATTTATAGAAGAAATGCAAGCTGAACTATCGGAAAGTTTTTCCTAATATTTTGTGAGCGGAAAGATTTTCTCATTAGGCACCCACTTCCATTCAAAACCCGTAATTACTTAAATAGCCCTTAAATTTAAATTAATTCCGTTAAATCTGATGGAGCAAGACCAGTAGAGCCAAGTTTTTACCTAAGAAAAGTGTTACAAAAACAGTAAATATAAACGTTTTACCTATTTTAGTCATAAAAATTTGTATTCAACGACAAACATAATTTGTTCCGCTGTACATCTACATCAATACCCTACAAGCCGCCTTTCGGCGTGTGGCAGGGGGTGTAAACACAGGATGTTCGAGCTATTTCTTTATCTTGTTTTTATCGCGTATCGTTCGCGGAAAGAATGAGTCCTTAAAACGACTAGTCCTAGCATCTATTTCCATTACTTTACGCTCATTGTCGGATCGGCCAAAATAGCAGGGTGGTCGCATTATATTGATTACGTATTCCACAAACGCACTGTCTCGAAATTTATCTAGTAATCGCAGCCTAGCTTCCAATCTCCTATCTATTAAGGATTCCTAACCTGCGTCCGAGAGCATTTTCGTAACACTAGCTTTCTTATCGTAGTATTTTTTCACAAAACGTACTGACTTGCGCTGCACTTTCTCGAGTACGCGAGTGTACGTTTCATTCGCCGGATCCCATATACTTGCCGCATATTCAAGATAGGGTCTGACCAAGGTGAAATAGCATCTCTCTCTAACCTTTTCATCCCATCTACTTACAATGCGCTCTATGAAGCCGAGCTTTTTGGTTGCTAATCAGTTGGTTAGTAACTATCAATTTTCATACCATTTAAAATGATTTCTACTGATACCAATGTATGTATCGTTTTGATACATTATGCTTTCCTTTAAATAAACGTTGAAGCAATGTAAATTAACGATATCAACTAGTAGCTCGGCAGAATTAACTCAAACGGCAACGTTAAGGTAAGTGCAAAATTATTCTCCTTTTTATAATTTTACTTCCCTTGCTTTAGAGGAGATATTTGCTAGTTGTATGAGAGAAATGAGTTAAGAAACGGCCATTTCCGGAGGGCGAGCCAGAAATGAAAGGACATTTTACGATAATGTGCAGGAATGCGGTACTTCCGGTTGAAGAGGATCCGGGCATGAAGATTACTTCCCCTATGAAAGGAAAAGGATATTAAAGAAGCAGCCTAGAGGAATACAATGTCTAGCTAATTCGTTCGCATCTCACGATAACGGAGTGTCTCTTAGTTAATGAAAGTGAAGTTTAATGAATTTTACAATTACACTGATTAACGATTGTGAAATAGTGAGATACAATATTTGTTGTTTATTCCACGTGCAATACGAAGATTATGTAAAAGTGATATTTTTGTTATAAAAATGATAGTGATAAAAAGATTATATATTGCAGTGAATTTAAAAAATCAATATCTTACCCTGTTAATATTGGAGGTTTGGTTAATTACGGAATCACGCAACCATTTACACCGACACTTCCTTTTAATATAAAATTCAATATTTATTAAAACCACGTAATTTACCTTTAACTCTTAGTGTTCTATATGTGTCAAAGTGGAATTTCATATAAATTCGCAGTCATAATATAAGTGCTTGTCATAATGGAGGTGATTAACTCATCATTCTCTGCGCATCAGCGCTTTATTATGAATGATAAAAGCTGAATACTGGTATATTTAAAAATATTACTTGAAAATTTTCTGTTCCTAGCATATTTGCTTTACAAATATACGATCGTTAAAATTGAATTCTTAGTTACGAAATTTAAAGTATAATATTCCAAGCCGCGCTTAAAATACAATTTTACTTAAATATATTTAGCACTCCCATTAAAATAATAATAAAGGTTGAAATATAAATAATACCTTATAACAATGAGTCTATTCATTACAGCGAATAAAAATCCTGAGAAAATAGTACATTGATGCTTCGTCCTAATACTTAAGCCTTCAGTAATGAAATGAAGGTTAACTGTCAGTGTCACTTCTATTGCCAATCATAAAATAAGAAAATACTTGAGGAAATCTTTGGAACCTGTGACATGTAATTGGGATTCTTCGTGTAGAACCACCATTACATCACCCTCGTCGTGGTTATGAAACACTGTCCTCGTATATATTCACCTTTTATGTCCCCTTTCCGTCCTAGAAAGTTATCAAGGAACGCGCACTTAGATATTTAAGAATTTCTTAGTGTAAAAATTATATTTATATAACTTGGCATACAGTTTGACTAGTCGTAACTTAGCTTAGAATCGCGTAAGATGCTGAATTTTTATCCGTCGAGTTTCTCGATTGAATTAATTAACTCAGATATTTCAAAAAGTATATCATGACTGGCAAAAGTTTATCAAGAACCACTTCGATGTATATTATTCTTACTGTGGCTCGTTTCAATACACTGATATGTTACCGTGACTGAATATAACTACCACCGTGTGTGGTATGGAATCTGAACTTTCACATAAAATAGCCTGGAGATAGAGGCAAATAAGGCTGCCCATTGCACAGCAATCAAAATTAACATCAAAAACTTGTACATTACATTCTAGATATCAACCATTACATGCCTCGGATTTAAAAACATTAAGTGACTTCGAAGGACTTCATAAATGCTGGAACAGAGAACGAGAAGTTAATATAAACGGCTTTCAGATCGAGTGAACCTAAGAAGAAAATGGATGGGTTCCCGGGGGATATTCTTTTAATGGCTCTCTCCATGACTTTCTATTCCGTACCACGCCCTATTTATTACAGCGCACGATATTGATAAAATGCTGAAAGGACCTCCTATATTTAAAGGCTTCACTAAAATCTGAGCTTGGGAGGTCCGCATAAGTTAGTTTTAAAAGACAGAAATGGTAAATCAGCTAACGTAAAATCCTTCCGGGGTATAAATGTAACTGAGTGAGGGGGTTCATTTTTTCCATCTACAATTTTCCACTCATCTCTCAAAGAAGATTGTTCGCTTCAAGAAAAGCAAAGTTGGAAAGATGGCTTATACCGATTGTCTTGAATAACTTCCACTAAATAGAATTAGTAATTTCGGAATATTTATCATTTAACGTGCAAGGGTACGAGAAATATCTCATATATTTGTGATAATGAAAATGAGAAAAAAAGGATTTGTTATACCTTTCACAGATAAGTTATGTTGCGTATGAACACAGGCTTCAAAGTCTTATCGGTACAGTTAGTCCATTCCTTTCAGTTTGAGATAATGAGGAACTGACTAAAGCAATACTTATGGCAGTGTTGCATCTCCTACTTTAATCGTTACGATGATTACATCAACTTAAATGTCCTATAAACCACCTTCAAGCGCGTGCTTTGAATCAATTGCCGGATATCTCGTTTAAGCAAATAGGAGCCAATCGCTTAGCCTTGTTTAAAACCTCCTCCAATTTGAATCACTCCGTCCATTCGCTATTTCTTCAAAAATAAGCGATCAAGTAACCAATTCCGATAAAAATGATAAGAAAGTGATAATTTTCAATAACGAAATTCATTGTTCATTCAAGAGAGCGGAAAAATGTCCTCAGAAATAAGTATAGTGTTTCACGGAAAAAGACCTGACGCCAGCAGACAAAAACAGTGCTCGCGGCACATATGTCTAACAGAGACACTACACTCGGTGGTGCACTGGTATTCTTGGAGGCTCAGCAGTGCCAGCGGAGATTGCCAATACTGGAGCAGAAAGATGCAGCGAAGGTAAGTAATAGCGCGGTCAGAATGTGGATGAGGACATGATTGACAGCCGACAGGTAGATAGGCATGGCGGTGGAAAAAGACGTAAAGATCCTTGTAAAAGACAAAAGAAGGAATCGAACGCAAATAAAGCAGAGAAAAATTTAACGTTGGACTTTCCAAACCAACAAACATTGATCGACTTTTGTTCGCATGTAATGGAGACATTTTAAATCCACGAACTGGCAAGATAAACTCCACTATCCGTGGTAGAAAGACACAAGGAGAAAAAGATTTTGATTTAAGAAATAACAGAAAGATTTTGTGCACATCCTCACTGCAAGAATCTGGATTCAATAACAGGTAAGTGACAGGTGCCCACATACATCCTCTGTCCTGTATAACCCCCTACTTAGTCACAAGTGACAGCGTGAAATTAGCACGTATTCACATTACGTAAATCCAGAAGCATACTAAAAGGAAAAGTTATACCATATTAACAAAACCGTAAGGGGACCATGTACAAAAATCTTTCGAAAAATACCTCAATCCTCAAAAAGAAACAAAAATAAGCGCACCATCAAAAGGTATCCAATTTCCCGAACTACATTGAATAATAAATTCAAACATAGGCCAACAAATATATGTCCGGGATGGAATATTATCCGGGATGCTATCTCCTACGTTTCCAAATTCAAATCGTGAAAACGTAAACGTGTTCACGTTTTCAACGTGAATTTACAAAAGAATTATGTCCTTCTAATGAGTGATAATCGTTATCAAACAGTTGGTTTTGACCACTGTGGAATTTTCGTGCTCTCCTATATATTCAAGTAACCTTAAAAATATCCTTTTACCCTGTCTGAAATACAGTTAAATCTTCGTGAGCCTAACAATTCCTTAGCAGATGTTTTACTAAAATTTCGCTGGCGGAAATAGTGTAATGAATAATGAATCTCTACTTGAGACACACTTCATTTTCAAGTCATAATCCACTAAACATTGACGATTCCTACATTTATATATACATTAGTACTCCGTCGGTACGCCGTCATGTGCCGTATAGCAGGGGATGTGAAAACACCGAACTCCCTAATTGGATACCCGATTTGAACGCCTGATACTAACTGGAAAAGAGATCAGTAACAGCTACCCAATCTTGCTAAGTCACACGAAATCTCTTTGAAATCTGGCCTTAAAAATTGCGCTCGGTAAGTACGGGAATGTCGCGTTTTAAATCATGTAAATCAGACATAAAATATTTCCGGACCAGCTGGTGTATTTAATCAATTCATCTATCCTAGAGAGCTTCCCAGCCGAGGGTTTTGATCCCTTGACGAAACGATCGGATTTTATTTCTAGATGCACAATTTTGTGAGGAAGAGCTTACAATTTCGTACTCACGAATCGTAGTGTTGTTTAACTAGGTCAGAACGAAGAAAAACAATTGAAACCTACAAAATATTTACAACTTAACATCTCGAAAACAGAATTTTTAAACACTCACCACTTTCTCTCCTAGATTAGAGACTCTGCAGGGGAGGTATGCGTCTTTCCCAGCTGGTACTGATACTGAATCTGGAACTTCTTCGAATTTTGGCCCTGTACTCATCTGATCCACTGGAGTCCTCCAGTTCGTGTAGGGCTTTCCCCATGAGTAACCTTTGAAAAAATGAGAAATCAAGAAATTAATGCAAAACGGCAGGATGAGGATTTCACAGAAAAATGTGTCGAGATAATAGAGAGAATGAAATTCAATGGAGGAGAGAGTGAGTGTTAGGTAAGTCGATATTTTAAAACTTCGTTTTTCTAGTTATAACTAAAATTTAACTTCTTAGATGATACCTAAACGCACACACCATAATTTTAACTGGAAAATAATGGAACCCTGAAAACCCATCACTTGATTTCATCTCCAATTACGGTCTATTGAATCTGTTTAAATCTGTGAGACTATCGAGTATTGATAGCTAATTTATTAAATTGAGTTTTAAGCTAAGCATTCTCCAAGGAAACAATGAGCAGTTATTGTTTATTATACAACCTCTAATATACGTCCTTTTACTTAATATGAATTCTAAATTAACAATTTCTCTTTAAATTTTATGTTGTAATTATAATAGCAAATAAAACAATGAAAGCTCCAGATTAATTTAAAAATTAAACGTTTTTCATTACTAGAATGTCTTTAATATAGCAGTAAAGAATAACTCGGATTTCTTAGTTAAGAACCAAAATTTAGTATGGAATGGGATACTCTACGATAGACTTGGATGGTAAATAGACGGAAACGTCGTTAAAAGACAGTTATTTATGCCTAGAAAGAATGCATGATAAAAGAATGACAGATAAATGCATTATTCATCACTATGAAAGTAGATATAATAAACACAGAAATCAGGAATAGAGCGTCTCGTTAGAACCGTCCTGAAAGTCTACTATTTTACCTAGCCTTTAACGAATGAAAATTTTTTTCTTCAAACTTGTATTTAATATGCATACTTAGCGCATCAAGACAAGGCAGCCGAGTAGAAATAGGTTTCCGTCATTCTTTAGGGAAGTCGACGAGGAATACCTCTCCTGGTGAGATGGAACAATCATTATAACCCGTGCCAATTCTTAACTCTCACCGTGTGTCGTACTTTATAGAGCCCACTTAATGCTTATACTTAAAATGTTTCCTCCAAAGGACGATCAGTGACCTGGATTTCAATGTACTAGGTTCGAGAGAATTCAGAGGAAGCGCGGAATACAACAGTAAGTAACATTCTCAAGAGGAAACCCAAAGGAAGCTGACTCAAATTATTTTTATAACAATCTGCGTGCCTATTACAGATTCGAATGGAAAGAATATAACACTTATCAAAGAAATCCAGACTATAGACAATTTTTAAGGGATTTCTATTTTTAAAGAACCTTTTGGAGTTTGAAATGTATTTTTCTATCGGGACAATAATGAGTTAATGTAAGGAAATATGAACAGTAATATATGTAAAAATATCACGAAAGAAATATTTGAAAATCATGGCAGTCAATCACAGCTAGGATAATAGGATGGATGGCTAATAAAGATGAGTAAGGTTCTAAGAAAATTTGCCCCAATGGAAACAGAGCTAAAAACGAAATCTCTCGAAATGATATCATGGAAACAGCGCTGGAGATTCGCAGGATTAAACATATTAAAATAAATCAATTTCTATATTAATTCGATATTGGACGGAGGTATTCGTGACCCTTAATATTAGACAATGCAATGTTTACTCTATTGCTCTAAAACCCTCCATAGAGAAATCCCGGCTGCGCTCCTGAGTGTTAGTATTTAATATTATAAATTCCATTAATGTATATTTCCTTTTGTCATAAAGGCAAATACTTTTCATCCCATAAAAATTTAAAAGTTATGTATAGGAATAAAAGGCTGTCAAATGTTTTAAGGTAATCCTAACATAAGCAGGCTAGCCTCAGAAGTAACAATTTTCCCATCGATTTTTTTATTCCCTGTTATCCCACGTATACGGGCACCGATTTACAAATTTAACCGCTAAATTTTCCAGATTTTCCATTTTACCTTCCTTCCGGTCGCCGTTACTTCCGCCCCATAATTTTTTCGGTCGGAAATTTGCAAGGTCGATTCCAGGCTTCCATTACCTCCGCCTGTCCCTTCGCAGGATTTACTACTAACTATTCGGCCCCGCATTGCGCGTGCTGCGGCGGCGGACACGCAATTACTGCACTTTGTCCTCCGAAACGGACTCTAAGCCTTTCCTACGCCGCACTCGGTTTAACCTAATGCACCTCGTTCCTTTCTCTGCCATATTGGCCGAATGACGCAGCGAACGTTACCTTCGCAAATTGGCCACCTAAGACCACCGAGCTAAGTCAGAGTTGGAGAATAATACGGGCGCAAAAATCCGTGGGATTTTAATGCTACGCTGCCGGAAAAGTGACGCATTTATTTGGTAATCGGCATGAATAATGGGAAATCTCTGGGAACAAAGGGATTGCATATGCATCACCCAAACTTTCAAGGCCACAGTTATTTCAAAAGTGGGTCCCGCTGCTAGCATGGTGGGATGAGTGACGATATTATGCGAAGATCTTCAAGGAAAAAGTCTACCTCGACGACATAATTTTCCACTATTTCATCGAAAGTACTTATTGAATTGAATCATTGATTTTATTCACGATTCAAATGGGAAAATAAAAATTGCGTCACAATTAATTATTCAAAATGAATGGTAATATTTGATATTAAATGATTCTCCTGCTGTTGACCAATTGAATACTTTACGTTTTTCTTTGGGTAAAGGGTAGTGGATCTTTCGTTTCCTTTCTTCCCTTATTTACAGCTGCGATGATGTGAAAGCTGTTGAGGTATGAGCAATACCGAATAGTGGCGAAGGTAAGATTCCTCCACAGTGAAAGCTATAAAAAGTGGTATTCATGATGGCATATCTTGCCTTCAAATCATTGTGCCGAAAACAGCGTGAAAAGTTTCCATTCTCTTTGTAACTTAGTGGGAAAACAATTTTTCTTCGCATTGTAAGATTCTCTCTCAAAAGCAGTTGGTAGCTAAAGGTATGGGGCTTATTTTCATACAGTGATTCGGGAGAATTCTCGGATACAATAACGTTTAAATCACAGCAACGCATGGAATAGATGGTAGAGAAAAATCATGTACTTTCAAGCTATGCATTTAATGTATTAGAGTGAGATAAAAGCTCCAAATAGCCGTTGTTAGGTATTGAGTCTTTATTATTTGCAAAATGTTTTCATGATTCTTTTATGATGATGAAACACGTCGAAAATTACGTAAGCACTTGAGAAATCTATTTCCCCATGAGAAAATATTTTTTAGCGATTTAAAACAAAATTTATACTGAAAAACTTTATTCACCCGCAGTAGTTTTTTTCTCAATGGAAATTTTTCGATTTTGTCAAAGAACGTCGGGAATAATCAGTATTTTATTGCCCAAACCGGTAAAACAAAGCTCCTAATGTTCATGTAACTTAATATTCCCCATTGAATGCCATTTATTCCGCATTTGGTAACATACTGCATATCGTTGTCATCTACTATTACTGCTTTTATCTTCCCTTCTGCGTCTTCCCTAGCATTCTACCCTCTATCACCTTCTTTAGCAGTTCCTCTCCTCTCAATATTTGGCCCACCCATTTTCTATGTCGACGCTCAATTACTTCAATTAAAATTCCCTCCTCTCCGATCATATCTTGTTCCTCTGTTTTTCTCCAACCGATTCTTAAACGAATAAAACAAATACTGCAGGGAAAGCTTCGGAAAAAATTCAAAACTTAATTCCGATGAGATGAAATTATCCATTGCGTATTCATTTCCATTCAAGATAATTAAACTGAAGCCTAAATTGCATTGATTAAGCTAATTACTTCTCAAACTCCACTGCTCGTCACGGTAATGAGTTTCTATCAAACAAGCATGGTGCAATAACATTAGTTAGCTAATCAATAACGCAAATGGAAATTGCCGTAATGCTAGAAAATACCGTAGCATCAATTTCCAAAATTGTGCTCGTGTTACCGCAGGCAAAACTGTTTTTCATCAAGAGAGAGGCGCCAATATTCAATGAGAAGTACACTTGAACCTATTTTTCGTTTCCACGTATGATTTGCGAATTAATATTAAATGCGAACTACTACAAAAATAGATAAATATTTCAGAATAATTGTAGAATTTTTTGATAGAACCGTCTAATTATTAATATATGATTAAGTCGATCAAAATATGCAGTGAAATTATAAATTGTTATGAATTGTATAAGTAAAATTGGAATAAATTAAAATTGTAGAAAAAATATTGGCATTCCTTGGAAAACTAGCATTATACATATAATAAGGTATACCGTAAAGATGCTAGTTTCCGAAAGAACAAATGGTTTTATGCTATCTTATTCTCCGAAACAACTTTTTAATGCGATTTCTAAAAATGTTCTACAACATTGGCGAATATTGATTAAGAATTGGGTCCCAAGGAAGAATGGACTTCGCAAAGTCACCCTTACCCATTTTCCTTTAAGAATTGGGTTTATGCATACTTAGGCTCTCAATTGTTCTTCTATACACAGAATAATTTGCCATTTTCATATAATCAATGTGTTTGCTAATTTTTTAAAATTTTAATTACATATTTGATTATATCTTAGAAATGAACAACATTGATTTTGATGCCTCTATCATACTTTTTCATTTTCTGTGAATTTGCCAGCACATGCTCCACTACACCAAAGATCCATGCCTATCCTACGTTTAATTTACACAGATTTTTACGAACACCAAATTTATATTTTTCCGTGGAATTTTGTACTCCATTTTTGTTCTCCGAAACCTTTCTATTCAATGCGTTAACAATTTTCCTAATATTACATTTCGCTTTATTGGGTGCAAGATATGTAAAGAAGCCTGATCCATTATGCACTCTGAGATAAGATCGTCATTACCCATTTTTTAAATCAACGTTTACTGTTTTGTTTTCTTCGGTGATAGTTTTTAAGAGAATCAGAAAGTTCAGGTAAAGATAAATCGCATACGGGTAGATTTTCCTGAAGTGGTATGTCTTTATGTATCTTAGGATCCGTTTTTTTCATCTGAATGAGCTCCCAGGTACAAAAATACAAAGCTTCACCAAGAGACTCTTCTTTTAATTCTCGCAGAAAAAACTAAATAGAGAACTCCGTAATAAATTCCACCCACCACTGTAACTTAACCGAGGCTGGACATAAAAGTATTTTCACGGTCGCTACACCTTTATAGAGCATTCCGCGGATTGACGGCTGACAGCTGCATTCGAGCTACAGTTGCGAAAGCCGCGGGCGGAATTATTTGCGAGCCCTCGTTCTAATTAAATTAGCTCTTGACACCAGTGGACGCCGCTCTAATATTATCCCCAACTTAATTCTTACGGAACCGTTGAAATATTCATTCGCCTCGGAAATACACGGTGAGGATAGGGCTTTCCATCTTCCCCTTCCGTTGGACAGGGTCATGACCCTTGTACGAAGAATGCGACGACCGTTGGATTCTCCGCAACAATGCACGCACTCACAGACTCTTTTTAGCTCTGCACTGGGATCGGTTCCAAAAGGCGAAGGAGGGATACAGCGGCTGCGGAATTAGCGGCGTGTGGGTGAGGGGAGAGTAAGATCGCAGAGCATTCGTTCCAGCTGTTCGTCCCGCCCTCAACCGAAGACTTTCATCCCCAACTCGTTTGCCGTCCTCTGTATTTGGAGGCTGACGATTTATACTGCGCCGCTCTTTCGAAAGTGGTTTTTCGCGAACGTGTTTGCGAGAAATGCTTTCGGGAATGGATTTGCCCGGGGGTTCATCTATGATGCGTGCTATGATAATAGTGAAGGGATGTCGATGAGAGAGAGGGTTTCTTGTTTATTTCTGTTGGTTTGGGAAAAAGCCTTTATCACTGTATATACGGTAATTTGTAAGAGTAATTCCACGGGTTGCTAGTGTTATACCGGTTTCAACATCCTGAAAAATACTGTTTCGTTACAACCAAGAATAATACTAGATGATGCTACTTAATACTATTGACTTGCGTTTGGCTAAGCTGTGGAGTTTGTTTGTTGGACGGACTTTAGTATCAACATTGAATATTATATTTACATTGTGTGTTCGACATGGGTTTTAATTTACCTGTTTTCCTCATTCTTTTCGTACGATATTTTAAAATAGGGGTGAATGTTGAATCCTTTCCACATGAACATTGTTCGACTTATAAGGTTTATGTATAAAAATGATAATAACAATGTCATTCCTCGAATTCACCCCTGCAAATATCGATTTTGTTAAAGCAATGCCAATGATATGGGTCTCCAAATTAAGGACAACACATATCAACCCTATGTTATCTGGTTTGAAATGTGGAAAATCTAAAAAACGTGGAATAATAAAAACTTTGTATTTGCCACAGTTTGCCACAGTTTTCTTTTTCCATAAGACCAGCTTCTTGTTAATCCTCAGGTATTATGTACCGGAAGATGACAAATAAAAGAAAACAGGAAGACAGGCTTAATAAAGAAAACAGGACTTCGTACTTTCATTTCTTAAACGGCGTTCTACGAAGTCAGGTCAGGTGATTGCGTGACAACATTTTTACTTTGTAATATACTTATATTATACTTTACTATATAATTACTGATATAGTGGGTGACTATTATGGAAACCGGTTATTTAAAATAAAAAAATCGTGGAAACTACGAACTATTGTTTATTTTTGAATGTTTTTAGACAATCGATACCAAGTATTGAATTGGATATCAGGAAAGATAGGTCAAACTCAAACTCTGGAGTCTTTTATTATCAGAGAAATAGAGGAAAATATCGCTCTTTTCCTCCTTTTTAAGTCTTGTTCGCGGTTTTGAAAACGTGAAAGCTACTACGGTGTGAGTGATGCAGACTAACGGCATTCAATCACTCCTTATCGAATGCTAAGAAAATCGTTATCCAAAGAGTCATTGTGCAACACCTACACACCAAAGATGCCTACCTATCGATTCTGTTGCTAGATTCTGCGATATTCTCCTTCATTTTTTCTACTTCAGTGAGATCTTGAGATCTCTCCATTCGGCGTGTTCTGTTACGTATACCATCCTCTACGTTCTCGTGGCATAACAGGTTTGACTTTAAAAAATTTCAACAGAGTGACGAATTACTTTGCGTGATTGCATTACGGTAGGAAAACTGAAAAACAGAAACCACTCTTTGGATCCTATTTAATATAAAAAATTTACAGATTATGTAATGCATGAAATAGGATATAGTTTTTGAGAAAAGAGGTTCCCGTTATTAATTTTTCCTATAGGTAGGCTTATAAAATATCACGATGTGTACATGACAAAAGTATTTTCGGACATTTTATCTGTTTAATTTATTTCATATTTGAGCTGATATTTGTTTGCAAAAGCGAAGTCGTGGCTATTACAACACGTATTTAACTACATTTTAGGGACTTTCTTTTAAGAGCTATGTAACTTCCTAGAAACTTTCTCGGTGCATATAGTGACATTATTAAATATACATTGGAAACTCTACTACGTAGACTTTGAACCAATCACATAGCATTACGGCCTAGTAAGGCAAACTACCTCAAACATCAAGCCTATTCACCCCATTCCCTCTCCAGAGCTTTTCCTAGCCAACGGTGGAGCACTTGAGCTTCAAGGTGATCTCGGAACTGATTACAGAATTCCTTGATCCAGAATTGACATCTCTAGATTTGTTTAGTTTACTAAGTAGTTTTGAGCTAAGTTAACTAACAAAGTAGATGGTGAAAAACTGAAACAGGTTGATAACATCACTTACTACGGAAGTGTTCTTTCCTGGGAAGGGAGGTGTACAAATGAGTTTAGAAAAAAAATAACTTTGGCAAGGAAGCTTTCGTGAGGCGAACGGAACTGATGAACAGAGGTCCCGATAAAGGAATCAGGAAAAGATTGGCAAAATTGGTAGAATCCTTAGTGTAGAGCCTAATGCTGCATGGGTGTCTTAAGATAGGAAGATATCAAAAGATTATAGGCCTTCAAGATGTGGGTGCGGCGTAGAATAGAAAATATAAGTTGGGACCATAGAAAAAAAACATAGAGGTACTAGAGATGGTCGGGGAAGAGAGGGTTTAAATTGAAATAATTGAACTTTGAGAGAGGAAATGCGTGGGTCAAATATTGAGACGAGAGAAATTGATAAAGAATTTAATTAAGGATATAATGCAAGGGAAAAAGCAGAGGGGAAGAGAGAGACAAAAGTTGTTAGAAAGCATAAAGGGTGGGGTAAGTTGCTATGAAACAGAAGAAATGGAATTGAATGGGAAATATTGAGACACATGAGCCTACCGAAAGGTAGATATACTTATATATGTAAGTATTTTCGCTTCAGGAAACACGGAAATGTAGTTATGTCACGTCTTTCAACACGAATAATCTATCTCTTCTCTACTTCGCTTCTCCAGCTGTCTCACCTTGCTCTATTCCCTTCACCAACCTTCTCCCACGCACTGGCTACGTTAGGAAACGAAACCCAATCGCAATCCTTCTTCCCGTCGAAGTGGAACGAGGCAAAGAGAAGCATGTACCGTCGCCATGTTCCTGAGGCGATGCGTCGCGGAGCAGGATATCACATCCCCTCCTTCCATTCTTCCAGCCTCTTTCTTAAATTCTCCCTCTCTTTTCTCTGATATATTTCTCTCCGCCTTCTTTTTAATCCCCTTCCTCCAAATACTGGCTCGGGAAGAATTTCGCCCTTGGGTTAAACTTGTACTTTTGCTACCGATCTTGTTTACGGATCGGTTTCCTAGAGGAAATCTCGGTGATATATTTTGGTATGTTTATATTTGTGTTCCGCCTGTGTTCCCGAGTATATAACATGGCTTTTCATCATAAAACGTCGCAAAAGCGAAAGTCAAGACAACGGAGGTAGAGATTCATTTCACTGATGATAATGCTTTTAAAACTCCGAAGAGGAAGATCAGTAAACTTTGTAAAAGAATACCAAAACATTGAACAAATAATTGGAGGGATTAATAGATTAGCCATAACGTCACAATCATGATCTCAAGATTTTAAACTTTTAACAGTTATGTTTCCCTATTTTTTATGAATTTCATTCTCAATCATTACACTCAATAAGTTTTTTCTTTTAAATATAATTAATGATAACTCTTAGTTTAAATCAAAAATAACATAAAATAGCGAATAATACTCAATTAACAAATAAAGTACTCTGAGTTGCAATTTGATAATTATTTATTCTTTTACTCCGCTAATATGTGAGATAAAAATGTCCTGGTAGGGTCAAAAATTACAGTGGAATAGGTATATAACATTTAAAGCCGGAATATAACATTATAATAGCTATAAGATCATAATAAGACTGCCGAATAGGCAACGCGACAGAATAGTTAGTGACCGCGGCGCTCCGCCGGGCCATGCCGCGGGATCGAAAAAGCCATCGCAATCCCACGGTAGCAGGTGAATCGAAACAGTTTCTTCACATTCTGTATTTAAATACCTTAGATATTGAAGTGGTATAAGAGACTCGATAGTTTAGCACCGTTTTCCTAATTGCTTTCCTTATTTTATCTCAAAAATTGGCCGAAAAAGGTGTCCGCCATTTTCTTGCGTAAAATAAGCAGAGGTCCATTTTTTAAACACAAAACTATAACGAATCAAAAGATCAGAAATCGTACTAAAATATGGCATAATCGGTTCTTCCATCAGTTTCCTATAATTACGTCTGCATTGCAGCAAACTTGAAAGTTTTTCAGAAAAATCCGAGAACATTCTTTTCTGTGAAAATTGCCCAAGTTTGACACCCTGCATCTTTTTGCCGCGCTCAAATAACGAAAAATAAAAGGCAGAACAACAAAATTTAACCTTTTCTAAATACCTATGCGAAGTTCCACGTTCTTCACTCTAAAAACCATTTTTGGCCTCTTGGCCAGCTTTTTTCGATTCTAGCCCACTGTGCGTCGATAGTAATCACCAATTTAACCCAGTTTTTCTTTTAATTTCTCGTTACTCTTTTCAACTATTCTCACTAAGTATGCGTTAATGCTCCAGTCGGGGCTTTCCGAAAACTTATTTTAAACCTGTTCTTCTACATTCATCAGCCTGAAGGCAAGTTGGATATTCAACCCCTCCACCATTGGCTAGCATAACCTTAGGAGAGAGGATGACGTGGGTAGGGAATATGAGGAGTTAGGGAGTTAATCGTTGATTTAATCACTAAGCTAGAATGCTTCGAGAGGAAAAACCTAAGTGAAGCAAAATTACCTATATATGACGACTTAAAGCTTATAACTAATTTCGAATGCCTTAATTCTGGTTCCATAATTCCGATTAAGAGAGGTAAATTGTCTACGAATCACTTTACAAAATAATAGAAAGTGTAAATAACCGTGTAAACCTTAAATTTAGGGACTATCCATAAATGATACCACGGCATTTTTGGGATTTCTGAAACTCCTCTTAATTTAAGATATATTTTCGTGATATAAATATCTTCTATTTGCACTAATGATTATATACGCTATATAAATTTACATATAACGAATCCCGTTCAAAATGACCTTGGCCGTAGAAAATCTGAAGATATCCACCCATCTTATGGAACTTTCGCCCATTCCAACCTTCTTTAAACGAGAAAGCAAAAGATTGGATTATTACGAAAGAGCGACATTGAATTCTCTCAAATAGGAGTGGAATATCATATTTAAAGACGGTTATCACAAGTAAATATCCTAAAATCAAGGTAAAGGCTCGGATGGAGCTACGCCTTTCCAGTGCGATGGGTTTGCTTAGACAGGATACCACAGCTCTTCCCTCAAACATCTCCGTTAAAGGTATAGAAATGCAAACATTAGCTTATCAAGGGAAATCGCCTTAGGTGCTGTAAGTGTGGGCAAAGAGGAGAAATACATACGGACAGGGGTACAATAAAAAGTGTACAAAGTTAGTTAATTTCTAAATAAACAGATATGGATCCAAAGCAAATGACTTTGACTGTTACAACAAAGATAATAACTTAAGTCTGTTATTAAAAAATCGATACAGTCGAACGATAAGAGAGAGTACGAGGAAAAGAAGTTTTCTCGCTTACGAGTTTCTCACTTCTACAGTTTCTCATTTCTAGCGGTTCAGGAGCGGCTTCTCTCACTTAGAGCGGTTTCTCTTAATCCTGGCATAGCATATTTTTTCTAAAGTAGAGAGGAATAAAATATAGCGAGACTGGACGAGAAATGCTCACAAAAGCAACACATTATAACTTATAAAAACGTACAGTATACTTATATTAATACAGTAATATTCTTATATTAATACACACAGTATACTTAGTTAAAAGTTATTGTTATGTAAGAGAGTGAATAACTTATTAACTCTCTTACATAACAATATTACTTGCTTACGGAAATCAGTCCGTTTCATTTTTTGTTATTGTTATTGCTATTATTATTTATTCTTTCGGCAAGGTTAGGCCAAAATGGCCTCTCTTCCACCTAACCTCTGGGGATATTACATTGCATTACTAATAATATTACATTAATAACTAAAAATAATGTACTAAAATTAACTTAAATCTAAAAAACAAAATAAAAAATCTCAACAATCTGAGAAACATGAGCAAATGAAAAATATTTCAAACAGTATATAAAATATAGCAAATATAAACTAATACATATAAATGCATATATAAAAAGATTTGGGTTGTGGGGAAAAAACTTATGGAGAAAAACCCACGATGCTGGAAAACAGCCACACAAGAAAGGGGCGAGAAAAACCGCAAAAATTCAGAGGTGTTTTGGTATATTGAAATCGCCAAGCCCATAAATCTTATTAAAAATTGAATGACCGATATCCGGTGATGATTAGAAAAAACCTGTCGACTGAACCTAAAGCCTTCTTGTTTCTACAATCCACTTCTATATACCTGACAGAAAAAAAACTAGAATTCATAATCCTCTGGCAAGGTGGTTATAGTTTAAGTGTAGCTTTACCCTAAATTTTAAAATTTTACAGGAATGGTATCAAAATCATCAACGAAGATGGTTTGGATTATGAGCGGGGAGGTTTTTTTAATGCAAGCCGCCATTCAGACCATAAGACTACCCCTGAGGAGTATTATATACAATTAATCGTATATCACTGAAATATTTTTAAATTAATATCTAAAACTATATTATTTAATCTCTAAATAATCAGAAATATTTTAAGTTTTAGTTAGCCTAAGAAAAACAAAAAAATAAGTGGCCAAAAATGACGGCATAGTTTCAAAAAAATATTAAATCCGCATTTAAGATCATGTGGAATATCCACATAAGGACACGTGTCTTTCAGGGTGTAGGTTTCGTACCGTCTTAGAATTACATGAGGGTCGATAGCGACATTTTCCGCATCTTTGCCTATAAACGAGTTTTCCCCAATTTATTTTCTTTAACATAATATCTTTGTCTTTTAATTTCTTTGCTACCCTCCGTCTCCCCTCTATGCCCTCAAATTTGAAGCACAAACTCCCCCATTTTCGTAACTTCTATTGTACTAATACCCTTTAATTCCACTTCTTAAAACCCCTCAACTTCCCCCTACACTCCAATCTCCTGTATCCCCACGCCTAACCCTTTACCCTCTGCGTTCCTCCAAGTTTATACATAATTTCTGAATTTTCACATTCTATCACAGTAATGAATGCAACCAGAGCTAGCGAAGGTTTCAAAGAAGATTACTGAAAACCAACAATCCATTCTCTGCTAGACACTACTATTTATAACTTAAATATTATAGTATATATTATATAATGTATTAGCAATCCTTTATAGAAATCTACAACATTCACGTCCGCGACATCGGAGAGAGATCGTCAAAGGGATACAGTAATCGCTGAATGATATAGTTACTTCTGTTAATTTTCAAAAAAAGGCAAGATTAGATAGAGATATTGGCGTAAAAACGTCCATTTTGATATTCAATTTCTCAAAATATAATCCAAACAGTAGCTACCAAAATATTTAAACGGGGAGGTTCCCGAATTTCGGAACTTGATTTTCCAATGAAACGACTCCTCCCATGGTTAAGTTTCTTTCGTCTTCAAGAGGTTGAAGACGATATTTCTGTTGGCAAAGTCTAATGTTTCATTTCAATAATCTCTCATACACTTTTTGTATTACCTACCCTCTGAAATTTATCTTGTTATGTAAAGATATGTTTCTGATATGGAGTTTCATTTACGAAAACAAAATCATAGGAATCCATACGCAGCTGGCGGTTTGCGGGACGATTGTGTTAATATGACTTTCCACATCATCCAACAAACTTTCTCCTTATTTGCCAAATTGTTTCTAGTAAGTTACCCCTTACCTAAAGTATTTTTTTTTGAACGAATGTGATACATCTCATTTAAGAACGCGTAAAAGCAAAGTTATGATACGTGAGAAATGTTGATTTTCCGTAGCAGGGGCTCTTAGTCTTCAGGAAATATGCGAAAAGTGTAAGTAAAGCACCGGAGCAAGAATCTTGTTCGACATAAAAGATTCGAATAAACAATTTTAGAAGTAACCTAGTAACAAGTAGACATTAATCAAGGAAATTCAACCGCATACTTCGTGGAGGGAAATAGAATGAGGGACTTTTCTCCAGTAGTTCTCTTTGAGTCCTGAAAAAGCCTAACATTAAATAATAATATCAGCTAACTTCTGTATATATTTCCGGGTTTGATTCCCGACGAATGACGAAGTATCAAACATCCCACAGACAGACTCACTAAATGTTTCCACATTTCTAATTGATTAGTAACTCTACGTCTGTGATTGCTCTTTTATAAAAATGTACAATAGAGAGACTGACTTTGTTAATCAATTATGTTTAATGTTGGTTTCACACATTATATTAAAATGGACAAGATTACAAACAACCAGTTACATCTTGTTCCTTGTTACGTCTTCTGAGAGCCATCAACAGAAGATGCAAAATAAAAATTTTATTTGCAAAAGAATATTTATCTTTATGGCTACAAACTGTAACATATTCATTATATTAGAGTTATTCGATGTAAAGGACGAGACGTTAATCGTGATTCCGAAGCTACATGGCTGTATAGCATTGTATAGAGCTAGTTTGAGACTATGGGGCGTTCTATTGTTGCGTTCATCAATCTCGTTATCACCGATTAGCGAGAATCTATTCCGTAATATTTGGCAAATTCCATGTATGCAGAATGAACATCATGGTATTCCTTTCTATGAGTGATCGTAAACAACGGGAAATCAGTCTACGTAGCTATAGTGTTGGGGTTAAATACCCACGTTCCATTCCAGCAATGATTTAATTATTGAAGGGGAGGAGGAAAATAGAGAACCCATCATCTTTGGAATTCAACGTTCAAATTGTATCGGCCATACACTCCATGAAAATGTTATTATGATTTGTAATTTGTATTTTAATCGTAAATTAAGTGTTTACATATGGATTAGATGGTTCATATGGTTCTGGTTCATCCTCGAACTAGCTTCTTATGTATCTAATTTTTTCGTGGCGTTAACATTAAAATAGTATTATAAAAAAACGGAATGCATGAATTCGGTTGTAATAATAATAAATAATTTAATAATAATAATAAACGTGGTTTATAGAACTCGGTGTTTCATCAGGCACCCTACCAAGGATTGGACCATCGCTCTCGAGACCGACATAATTCGGTGATTTTCGCAGGATCGAGGCAGATGATCTATTCTTAAAGAATTTAAGTTTTAGCAATGCTAGAACACCATTTTGGGGGAATCCCTACAATCCACAAAGGGGCCCTGCCTCCCTGACGGCTTAGACTTACGTTAAAGACAGGAAGAGAGGAAAGAAAAATTTCGTGCACTATCTAATGGCTATCTCATGATCTAATGTCAGATTAAAAATATATTAACCTGGCCTTTGACGCGTTCCATAACAATGATCTGAGATTATAATACCACATGCTATCGAGGAGATATGAGACATATATTCGGAAATGTACTTGCTCTAGAAGCACCTTAAACGCATATTTGCATAGCTAATAGTGTGTGATAATAACACAGTTTGCTCCAAAACATGATCCATATCTGTTTTTTACTTGATCATACCCTCTATTTTGAAACCCTACAGTCATCCCACTCACCGAAACTCGGAGCTTAAAGATTAATTTCCTTCCACACTTCTTCCCCAACCATGCATTTCTGATTCACCCCTTCCTTCTCTCGTGCTCGCTGAAAAACTCTCCACAACTCCAATCAGCTTACTCCTCCTCCTCGTGTACATGGGTATGAATTTTTTAAAAAGATTCCATACACCCCTTGAATACATCCAGGCGATTCAAAGTCATTGTTCTTTTCAAATAATCTCACCCCGTAATCCTCTCAGAATCTCCCGCCGTTACCCCTTTACCATACCAGCCTCTTTAATCTCCTCCACCACGACTTTACTTTCGCACTCATACCCCCATCATCCAGCCTCTCCTCTTCCCGTATCCTTCCGCAATAAATATTGACGCTTCCTAATACCGAAACATCTCCCCTGGGCCTAATGTGGACTTAAAACCGCGTGGGAATTTTGTAAGCAAATGTTACACTATATATACGCTCTCCCAACCTCACCGTTTTTGTTCTTCACCCTTTCCCCATCATATCTCCGAATACTTTCCCCCAAAGTCTCCCTGCTCCTATGGAGCCCGCTTAAGGTATTACTATGCTCCAAGCGGAAGTTCATGAGATAAAACAACGTCGGTTTCGTTGATGGCGTCCTCTAAAACGTACCAAGGCATTTAACGGTGTTTGGTATTTCTATGTGCACAGTAGCGAGAATTACATGTGAAAGTTCACTGTGATACTCCGTGATCAAATCCCTGTTGATGTACTGTGCTAACTAAACAGCAGTAGTGCATCAATCCAAAATGTTCTCGCGAAAACTCACGCCAGTACGATGTGTAGCATGGAAAGGTAAGAGGTTTTGGGAGTAGTAGCCCAAAGGAAATGGGGGCAAGGGCAAAAGAGAGGGGGATGCTAGGAAATGGACACCAAAATCTAAGGGAACCCTCTCCAAAAGTGAACTATTCCAAAACAGAAGTATTCCACAACATACAGCAGTGCGATTAGCTTTATCGGGAGCACTATGTTTCTGAATTTCCCAAACACTATTTTTACGCTCGTAATGAAAATGCTGCCGATATTTTGGGTGGTATTCATAATTATTTTCGTTGATGCATACTGTACAAGCTTCTTTCCGTATATAAAAAGATGTAAAGCAACCTGTGAGTCGCCATTTGATGAGTAACATGAGTTAAATTCATGCAAGCGTTAGCCAACATTTCAGAGAACGAGCGGAATTTTCCATTATTTGCTGAAGAGGTGTACATCTCATTCCTCTTTTCAGTTCGCTTTATGTACGGTAACGATTTATTTTACAGTTATGCGTAAATTGCTTTACATTAATCACTCGATTAGAAATGACTTTGCATTCGCTGAGATAATGGGGATGGTTCAGATGTTTGGAGCGAAATATCTGCATAAAATAGTTCTTGAAATTTATATCATTCAGTTGCAACCTAAACATTTCTTTAATCACAACTATAATCATAGCTATAGCTGAATTTATTCATATATAAGTCTACGATATCAAAATTAATTAAACCTTAGCAGGATCATAGTACGTGTGTGCATAATATGTCTAAATCGGATGAGATATATTTTAATTTTTTTGTGAGCCACATTCAACTATACAATGAACAATAGTTGTATATTCCTAATTCACACTATATTTTAACGTTGTCTTTCGCAAAAAGAGGTCCATTACTGAATAAAAAGCATAAAAATTCTAAAATTGGCTACAATTATTTCCTTTATTCATTTTTCAGAAAATATTTTATTCAATTGAAGGAACATTCAAAGGAATTTTAGATTTTCTTTTGATCGAATTTAATGAATTATTACATCTGAAATCCCGGGGCTCTGTCGAAATCGCACGCTCACTCCACCTCATTCCCGGGAAATCGCGGGAAGCTAACCAAATTTCCTGGGAATTTCGGGCCAACTCCCGAGATACCAAGCACGCGGCGTTGCTTCAGTGATACTACATCTCTTTTGGGGAATCTATGAGCCCTACGTTTTTCATCTTGCAGCATCCCGAGCGTGGGGTGCGTCTGAAATCGTCGCGATTTCCTCGCGACTTGGCAACTGGCGCAAAATTTCACTTGCATCGACCGCTACGTGTGTCTACGATTCGGCAAGCGTGGCATTGAGATTAATTTTTCATTTTGCTTACATCGTCTCGAGCATGTGCCTGCCGCTGTTCGTTACTCGTTCCGACCCAAATGCCATAATTAATAACGAACTGCAGCGTGGATCGTGTTTGTTGCGGAGGATGGAAATGAATATGACAGCGAATTGACTTGTGGAAAGATGTAATGCAACGAGTGACGGCTTTCAGTCGGCCGAAATTCATCGACATCCGTGCACTGTGAGGTCAATGTACAAATATGCGTGATGGAGATGTCGAGCAAATATTTTTAGCCCTTATGGGTTATCCAAATTTACTGGAGAACTAAACAAAATCATATCATAGTGAGAAATTCTCGGACTAGATATTCCGTAGAATTTTTTAATATATTATGGCCGGATTTTATCAAATACAACCTCCAAGATTTTATGTACTTCCATGTATAGTAAGGTTGTTGAGTGCTGATGGATTACAGTATGCCTCTGTTGATTACATTGTGCTACTCCATTACCAACTTTCCTCTCTGGGCCTCATAAAGATTCACTTTGGGTCCCCCATTGATTCTGCCCTACTATGAAGGGGTGTCCTGAGCAATATATGTATATATATATTGTCTTGGGTTATAAACTCTAACTGGAGAGTAACGTTATTTAAAAACTGGTCGTTGGAAAAGTTTTATGGATTTATTTATATTTATGGATTTAAATACATGGAGTAGCGTTGCCACTTGATGCAGCATATCCTTCACCAAGTGAAAAGAGCATAACTATCATCTTCGTCGCGCATTAAGAAACACTACTCAAAATAAAATTGTTTATTTTCACAAAACCTATCGGAAGAAAGTGATATTTTTCCAAAAAAAACGACTTTGGCAATCAATAGAGGAGTGAGTTATGAACACACATTTTATTTATTTAAACATAAAATTACCTTTATTACTAGCTTGCCGATTGTTGTTTCGCGCTTCTTTCAATCTATTTTAAAATTCAAATGAAAAATGGTTAGAGATTTGATAGTCTCAATTTCGCCCGAATAAAGTCGCATAATTATTATTACCATTACTAATTGGCTTATGAATGTAAATTGACTTTCTAATGTTATGTATTGACTTATTTAACTCGTGTTTATGTTTTCGCACAGACGCATGTTTGTACCTATTACGTTTCAATCGCAGTCTGATTGTTTTCTTGGTGTTCTATCTTTGTAAATTTCTAATTATTTATATTATCCAGTATAACACCTTGTAGAATACCTGCAAGGAACCTACTGACAAGAATTTTGCTTGGAAGGACCAAATTATATTATTTTTATAAATATTTAAAGTATACTAGTTTTTATTCTCACGTATATTCAAATATATAACTTGTATTTAATGTTAGTTATAAATGAAATCAAATGTTAATTGAATAAAAACAATGATGTAATGAATATTTTTATGTGATTAAATACTACAGACCGTAATGATTTGCTATGAATATGAATGAATTATTATTATTATTTGATTGCCATAAGCACAGATATCAAGGAATTCTACAAACCATCATCTCTCTTGCAAAAACTCATATCCATTACAATCGACCACAGAAACATTGCAACAACCATTACCCAATAATACATCACTGACAACACAGTGATGTAAACATACATATACCATAATCAATTAATTACGGTTGCACAATTCTTAAAAAAATCCAATTAATACCATTCAATGCTATTACAAGTTCGTAACAGTAATGTCCTCAGATAAATGTCCTCAACATTTTCATCGTGAACGCACAGTTCTTGAAAAGAAATTTTTTCTTATTTCGCCTCCAAGATACGGATTTCCACCATTCCACTCCGTCGACACTTTTGCCTCTCGATTTCGAATACGCGTAATAAAAACTGCCGTGTGAGTGTGTATGTATGCGAGCGCGAGTTATTTATTTTCGGAAATTGAAAAGCAGAACATTTTCGCAGGAAAAAAAGACTCCCTTACAAAGCTTCCAATTTCCACTGGAATCTCGTATCATCTTCGATCAGATTTCTCGGATGAAGTCGTTTTTCGTTGCAGTAGCTTCGCGATTTCTCTTTTCTCCGAGGCGCGGATAAAACTCAAGGGAGAAAGAGAGGGGCTATATTGATTTGAGGCATCAATCTTCCCCAGGTGCTTCTCGCTGAAGAGATGACGGGCTCCGTTGCCTCTGGCCTCTCGAGTGCTGGGATCCTGCCTCGCTGCGGGGCGAATCCTTTGTTTTTTCTTCGAGGAGAATAACTCTTGGAGAGCATCTTCCTCTGTGTAAGCAGAGGAGTTGTGCTTCCTTCAAAGCAGAAAAATAGAGGAGTGGCGAAGGTATGACATGCAGAGCTAACGAGCTTTTTTAATTCGAGTTGGGAATATGGAAGTTCTTAATGCTTTCCTCGTGTCGTACCCGAGGATAAATCCCCTAATGTTCATTTGATGTGATACTTTTTCTGTAATCTCGCGTTGGGCCGTAAGCTGAAAATGAGTTCCAGTTTCAAGGAAAACGAACGAATGGCGCTCATTGTTTTCGTATTGCAGCGATCTTGAGTATCTTTTATTCAGAAAAACCGAGCGTTTTCGAGGTAAACGATGTAATTTGGTTTTACCTGACTTACTTATAATTCAAGTTTTCATTTCTTACCGGTAATAACCTAACAAAATCGATTTCCTAAGACTAGCAAGCAAAATATTAATAAGTATTATAATAATTAATTTAACAATATAATGTTTGAATCCGATAACTTGGCCTCGACTTCGTTGTAGTCTTCCATCATGAAGATAAATAGAAAGAATACTTCTACGCTATACCACAAAAAGTTTTTTTATTACACGACCATGGTTTCAACCCGTTGGGTCATCATCAGGTGTTGGTGGTATAGCGTAGAACGTTCTGTGCTACTTTTTGTGGAATAGCGTAAAAGTGTTTTTTTTCTATTCATCTTCATGAGGGAAGACTACCCTCAGTTGAGGCCAAGTTATTGGATTCTATATCCATTACAATTAATATTATCACCATCACATCCATTCTCCTATATTGACACTAGCCGAGCTTCCCATTGNATATATGTTAAAACTATGGTCGTGTAATAAAAAACTTTTTGTAGTATAGCGTAGAGGTGTTTTTTTTATTTTTATCCTTATAATATAATGTTTGTTTTTAAAGACAAAATCACTACCATAGTTAATAGAGAAGCACGATTACATACATAATTAATGTGTAGATAAATCATTACGCGTTCTATAATTCATTCCAACATTTATTTACTAGAGAAGAATCATTATGTTGAGTGAGAATCTATTGTGTGAATCTATTTATGTAACATGATTTATTTTAGAACTCCATATATTCATTTGCGAATTACTTAAGGAATGTGAACCAACGCTTCAATACGACGAGAGAGAACTCCAAAATGGAATACCCCACGTAGAATTCCATCCTCTTGAACTCAATCTTTGCGTTTGTACATTAGCCGTCGTAGAGTTCGGATTATTTTCTGACCATCAAACCTTTTTCAGAGGAGTATTTAATGAAGAATATCAAGAAGCTTTTGAGGAAAACTTCGGATAAATGTCCGTACATTTGCGAACTTGAAGGTAAATTATTCATGACGATAAGTGACGCTCAAAGAGAGGACGTGGAGGTTCGTAGGTTAACGTTATTACGGAGAATGGCCGACTATTTTTTATGATTGACAATGAAAGAAATGTACCCTGGATTATACGTCGCAAAGGGAACATGATTTAAATCATCTACCATATCAGATATTTATATTTAACTGCTATTGGGATTATAATAAAACATGAATACGTAATATATCGACAGATGATAAGTACATTATGAACGTAACATTAATATCAACAGTAGAAAGAATTACTAGCAATATTCTCAGATTATCCATGCTTCGGATTCTAATCTCTTAACTCTCATACTAACGACGTAGTTTCTGTTGCACATTTTCGATTAGTTCTAGAAATTTTTATGATGTAGGTTTCGAAATGTTTTTATCCTATAACGTTACAGAGTAATTTACTAGGACCTCTTTAATGTGGAATAAATAGGACAACCATGGTAAAAATGTGGATATTTAACACAGAATCAAGTCTTTGTGGTGATTATAAACACGAAACGGTTCCATTAAAGAACAATTTAGAAAAATTTAGACAGTGTGAGAGAGACGCGGCACGGTAGTTCAGTGGTTAGAATACCTGCCCGGAAAGTGGGAGACCTGGGTTCGTGTCCCAGTCGTGTCGCTATTTTTCACACTTGTTATTCCATTGTAAGATTTATTAAACGGTTTCTTTCGTGGAACCCATATGGATATTGCTAATCAATAATAATGGAAGTTGTACATAGCTGTCATTAAAATATATTTTTAAATACTCCTTAAGCCATCCACAGTTTTGTCGCACATCATTGTCTGTTGAGTTTCCTTGGTAAGATTCAACGGAACCTGCCGACAGCTTATTAAAATCTTTGCAATATTAAGTAAACGATGCTCAGCCAATCACACCATTAGACAGAGTGGCAACTGAATAGTTGTCCTTATCAACAATTGAGATTAGTTCAACCAAATTCTTTATGATATGCCTCTATTTGCGTTCCATGAATTTTTTCCTTAACGTCTATTATGTACAACGGCAAGTAAGTTTCATTGGAGATATTGCAAAAAACAGCAACAGGCCATCAGCCATTCTTCCAAAATTAGATTGAGCCGCTTCCTTGCCCGTGGTTATAATAAACAAATAAAAAAATGATTTTAATTCCTAATGAATTGATAAACTCAGATAATCCTTTGAAGTATAATTTTTAACAACAAGGAAATGCTAATTATTTAGTGGAAATTATATGTTGGGTTGGCGGGTACAAAGTCATAAGGTTTTGAATAATGACTTTTCCGAGACTAGTATAGCTAATGAAGAGCGTCTTTGAATAAAACGTCCAAAATTTAATCCTCTGGATAATTAAATTTGGGCCTGTAAATATATTTCAGGGCTTAAAAATGAAAGCGCTCCTTTTTCAAATACAAATCCTTCGCGAGATTTGCTTAGCACATCTTCCGCTGTAACTCCGTCTTTTCTATGGCTGAGAAATCCCTCCCTTGAACCCTCCCCTTTGTATAACCGTGAGCGTGCTTTACTAGAAATAACTGCGGAGCGCTTCACCACAGTGTTTTCTATCTCCGCGCTTTCGAGATGAACTGTGAGATGAGGAAGTACTGCGCATGAAACGGCGTTAATCAGATACCCTGACATCTAGAAAAGGATGATTATGAATTTTGATGGCCTTTCCCTCTTTATTAGAGAGACCTTTTTATCCTCCAGGATAAATTTATGACTACGGTTTATTCTGTTCCATGGAGCTTGTTTTTCATTAAGTGCTTTAGAAAGCTTTCACGCGTGATGTTATATTTTTAATTTCGAAAAGGGCGAGTGATGGAAGATTGGCTAAGTTTCACAAAGAAAAGTTGCTTACTTAAAAACAAGCAAAGAATTGTACGTTCTTAATATTCACCGAGGGTTAGTTCACTCGTCAGAAGTTGACAAGAAGGACATTTTCGCACATAATGAAGGAAATAAACCGTTTCGTATATAATCTCAGCTGAATTTTATAATGAATATCGGGTATTAAGTACTGGAAGACTGTGAGTTATTTAACGTAAGAGGATCTTATTGTTTCATAGTTATAGAAATCAGTCTCTTAGCTGCATAAAATGAATAATTTAGGTAATTCAAGCTAACAAACCAAAGACTAAAAATGAAAGTGTTAAAAATTCAATCACGATACTTATCTTGATAATAATGTTGGTAAATGTTTTACCAAGCCTCAAGTCCTGCATTTATATAATCTTCCACATCAATCAACAGTATAGAATATCATTGGTATAGTAATTAAATCCTCCTGCTCCAATATACGTTGTTAATAAATCATCGCTTTTCGAAAACTTACTATCCGAATTTTACTTACATCTCTAGCAATTTAATTTAATTTAATGATTAGTTAATAGCCCGCTTCAGCGCGTGGCAGGGGCGGTTACAATTCTCTTATTCTCTTTCTCTATCTGTGAATTACACATTCTATTATCAACTATATTTAATGATTAGATTCAGCTGACAACAGTTTATAAAACCGCTTAAGATTATTCAAGGCAAAGCGGCTTATGAGTAATACGTGTCTCGGAAGAATTTCTCAGTAATCTTTGCTAAGTATCCGCTTCCTTCAGGGATGATTCATTACTTATCCACTGTGACCTTTAATTTAATCTTCTTTCCAAGCATATCGGATGATGGAGCTTCATGCACAGTTATGGGAAATATCTCAATTTAGAGATAAAAATTTTATTTCCCAAACAATTACCGCAAAATATGTGAAAAAAAATTCTGTGGTCGCAAAAAGTATTTAAGATGACATATTAGGTAAAATATCGTCAACGAAATTACACGAGGTTAGTAATTACGAACATTTTGGAAGATTAAATATAAAATTACACGGAAATCAAAGAAATGAACCTGATGCAATAATTACGAAATCAACAGAATGAAGATCATGTTAAATAAAAATAACAATGAAGTAAAACCAACGTTTCGGTTAGTGCATTCCTGATAATACGCAATTAAATCTACTGCCTACGATAAGGTTGGTAATTCAAACCACACCTTCGGCGTAATACATTTTCGTAATCGGCTTTTAGTTTTTTTCTTTTTTAAGGAGTATTTACCACAGAAATTCGAGAAATGTGAACAGAAATTGAAAGGAAGAATTGGAGAACTTTATTAGTTACGGAAAAGCTACAATGGAAGAATGGAAGGTAAACTTAGAGGCCGAAATCGTCGTAAATATAAGGAATAAAAACGTACAGAAAAAATCAAGAGAAGGTTTCTCATTTCTTAAGAGAGCGGCTATCTCCAGTTATGCAGAAACCAAGTTGGTGTCACATGAGGTTAATATATCAGTGCGGAGGATTGAGATATTAGATGCTTAAACGCGCATCGCACCGAAAATTGGCTAATATTAAGGAGCACTTAAATTAATAAATCGATTTCATATAGGTGGCATCTAAATTCAAGAAGATGCAAGCGAAACTTTTATCCCAGTAGCAGAAAATGAAGCCTCCATTGTTACAATTACCTTTCATGACTCTCCCATACAGCGGAATTCTCTTTCAAATCAAAATTTATACCTCAAAGCTTTAAGCAATAAAACTTTTGGTACTACATAAGGGAAAGGCGAAATTTCGAATACCAGGGGTGTAGGAGGGGAACCTTTAAATAACCATGCTAAAATGGGAGCTGCTCCGCATAAGTGGATGCTAAAGGAGATAGGATGAATTTATAAGCAGGGGTAGATGGCAGGTGAACTCAAAGAGCATCCATTAAAGAGGAGGGCTTTTGTCAAGAGAAGGGTTTAAGAGTAACGATAGCTTTAAAAGTGTCCGAGACTTGATGTGGAACATATTTACATTGAATCATCAGATGCCGTATTCAATCATTATTTTGTAAACGTTTGTCTCGTTTTCATTTCTTTCCTCAGTTTCCCAATTAGAATTAAATATATGTAAAAGAGCAGAATTACCCGAATGGCAAAGTATACTATAGGCGATTCGAATAATTGGCCCTGCCACACAATTAAGGGCAGATTGCAGGGTATTAATGTAAATGTAGAATACATTCCTTATGAATTACTTCCCCAATTCTCCAACTAACCAATTCTCCAACGAACATCCATTAACTGGACCATTAGTGTTAGGCCCTAAAAACAAATAAATGACGAACACACACAAGCCCTCCCAAATCGTAAAAATCCAACTATCTGGGATAAGAACCCGGGATCTTAGTGTTGGTGCCCTGCACGCAAACCATTCCGCCACCACGACCGGTGAGGTATCCAAGGAATCAATTTTCACTAGGAAACTATATCCTATTTTTACATAAAGAAAAACTGAAAAACTACCACACCTACAATCCAAAAGAACACGACGAGTTTCGACGCATAAGCGTCATCTTTAAGTCTCGAAGCTAGTGCGTAGAAAGTAGTCGTGACCTTCTTTCGCGTTTGTGATATTTTGTAAAGTATTCCATTAAATCAAAATAGATCTAGTTTCATAGTGAAAATTCGTTCTTTTTTGATTCTCCTGCATGCAGTATTGTATGTATACTAAAAAAGTTGGAAACAGTCAACAAAAGAACTGGAAAATCAGTAAAAATGTTGATTATCCTGATGTATTTTATTCTATATGGAAAAGGAATACGGCTCTGGGAAGACATAAGAGTTCGCAAAGAAGCTTCAAAAAGCCCTAGTTTGTTATTTGATTAAATAAAATACAACTAATTAAAAATCATTTCGATAGAATGTGGAGGTTTCACCTCCATAACCTTCTATTCGTCAGTAGATAACTCACTTATCTAAAGGCACACTTACATAGGAAGAACATGCGATATCGCAAAATTTTTAATAATTCCGTCAGTTTCTACTCATCCCTCAAAGTACAGAATTCTTCTCAAATGAACATCTTTATAAACAGATTTGTTGTAACTGGAATTTGACATGGACTGCTCTAAACAGCATCCAATGAAAGATTTTTAGCAATATCTATATCAATTTCATGATGGAGTCCCGGCAACATACGAAGTGTAAATTAATAAAATCATCCTTCATTTAATTCCATCATCTAGTTATAGGAAGCAAATTACAGTCTATTTCCTTTCGCCCTTCATTCCTTAAATGACCGATCCCATCAAACGCCCACCTTATAAACTCCCGCAGTATTCCGGAAATAACTCGCAAATCAGGAAAATATCAAAACTCGGAGGAAGAGCCCACCCAGTCCGTTCGCCTACCAAAACCGATTCCATCTTTTCCGAATAAATCCCACGGCAAGGGCGACGCTGAAAGGAGCTAACGATTACTCGAAATAAAAAATCTCGGGAAAAAAATATATCGGCTGCGTTTGAATCTGTCGAGCTTCGAGAACGTTGAAAGGGGAAGAAAAGAATCCGAAAATTTTCCATCTTTTCTAAACATCTCTCTCGCTATCTTTCTCATCAGCATCTCGGGAATGAATAGCAGATAGCTGGAAGAGAGGATTTTTCGAGGAGTCAAACTTCTTTTTCCAATCACGCAACGAGTGAAAGGGAAATTTGAGGAGTTATGCTGCGATTGAAGACTGGGATAAAGCGAAATGTCGATATAAAAAGGGCAAGAAGAGAATGCGAGACGTAAATGAGTCACATCAGCGTCTTTTGGTTCATTTTCCGCCTTCAAGACGTATACCGCGGTAAGGATCATTAATATAGAAGAAGAAAAATCTTCAGAAAAGGCGGATGTATCTCGATAAATACTTTGGCCTAGTTATTTTCCTAATGAGACCATTTCAGAAATAATATTTGCTTGAAGCTCTCATCACGCGTTAAAATGATATGCTCTCTTATCGCTAGTAGTTTAACTTTGTGAGATCTACTGCATATGAAACTGGATCTGTCAACACTCCGTTTGTCAGTTGATAATTTTTCCATACTTTTTATTTGGGCAGGATCTCTAAGACCAATTATTTTAAACCCTATCTATACCTACGAATTTATCCTCTAAGTTGCGTTACGTCGCGATGTGATTCACAATCGAGATGGATTTCAAGCACTGTTCGATCTATTTTCCCATAATTTGAAGAGCCTACTCAAATATGGACGAAACAGACATAAAATAATGAATAAAATAAATAGATAAATAGAAATTAATGTATGATTATAAATTTGAAGTAGATAAATTTAATAACTCCGAGACAATTCGCTGAATTATTCAAGATTTATTTATTTTATTTGAAAATTATATGTGTATTTTGAAAAATGCATACATCCGCGCTACATGTCTATCGGTGGAGAATGTAC
This sequence comes from Ladona fulva, assembly GCA_000376725.2. Lineage (NCBI taxonomy): Eukaryota > Metazoa > Arthropoda > Insecta > Odonata > Libellulidae > Ladona > Ladona fulva. Next base: position 213,641 of record KZ308243.1, read on the forward strand.
ATGAAAGCACGCTTGTCATCTATTGTGGCACTTCAAAATTATACGTACCTTTGCGTAGCATTTCATTTATTATATTCATTCTATCTCAAATAACACTGTTCTCTGCAATCTTTCGGGTTCCACCGCGATCGTACACATCAGGTAATGACGACGTTTCGCCAGCGTTTCAGCTGGCTTCTTCCTGATGTGTACGATCTCGGTGGAACCCGAAAGAAATCAGAGAACAACAGATCGCCGCGGAAACCTTCGAGCCCTCAAGTAACATTAGCGAAAAATTAAAAAAAAATAAGTTATTTAACACTAGCATACATTTCCGGAGTTTTACTTGCAACCTTTGATCAACCTACGGAACGGTGGACGTTTCAAGTGAGTATTACTCACTACGTTCTCCTAGAGCGTATCTTCACTGAATTCACTAGCCAATTTAATATGAACGTTATTTGAAGCAGTAAAACGTCGACAGAAGAAATGGGTGGACCAAATATTGAGATAAAAGAGACTGATAATACAATTGAGAATATAATTAATTAATATTGAGAAATATAATAATACAATTGAGAATATAATTAATTAATATTGAGAAATATAATCATATAATTGAGAATATAATTAATTAATATTTAGAATTAATATTGAGAATATAATTGAGTGAAAAGACAACGGAAAGAGGATAGGGGAAGACAAAGATAAAAGTCGTTAGATGATATAAAGGGTTGGATAAGTTATCAGGAAGTGAAAGAAATGGCGTTGAGTAGGCATATTAGGGGACATGAGCCTACCGGAAGGTAGTGTACACTTATGTAACATGAACTTCAATCTCCATTGCTCTATTTTTACGACGAATTCCACACAACGTTTTCCTACTGTCAGAAACGACATTAACAAAAACTATAGATTCGAGATAATTCATTATTTTAGTTACGAGAATAGGATATTTGAACGCTGTCGTCACTTTTAATTCTAAATTGTAACATATTAACTTTGAAAATGAGATGGGCCTTTGCCTAAGATAAAACTGATACTGCAAACACTTGAGATTCTATAGCCGAAGTACTTACATTTCAAAATGACCGATGCAAATTCAAACGACAGTTAAAGGAATTTTTATTCTTCATTAGAAGATTAAAACCTCCACCGAGTTTAGAACTGTGACCACTTAGGGAAATTGCCTACCATTCAGGTTAAGAAACACCGACTGTATTTCAGAAATTCCCATACTGCAGAAGTTATCAAATTGAAGGTCTTGAATTAAGAGATGTTGAAAATAGTTTTTGAATATATAATTATACAAAGTGGTCAGATAATTTCGAATTATTTTTTTTCTTAAGGGAAAGCCGGGTAGTCCATTCTCCCTGTTTCCCTTCTATCTGTGAGATGGCCATTTCCTGATTGGCAGTCATTTGCCGTGCAGGCCATCTCGTTAGCCATTTAAAGTGCAAGGACCCCGGAAGCAGCGACTGCATCCCGGCTAAATTCCTCATCTCATTCATGGAAACTTTGTGGTGTGGAAAGCCTTAGAACCTCGCGAGGCGTACGGAATTCGATTTTCCCTTGAAAACTGATAATTCTTTTGAATTTGAATTAAAGTTTAGGATTCCAGTAGTAACAGCCGCGGATTAATGGATATTCCTATGACAAATGTTTCTCCAGAAATTAGGTCGAGGAGAGTTAATGATCGTTCGGTGGATTTACGGTCTACGGAAAAGTAAAGAGAAACGAACTATGAAGTGGTGTCACATATATGTTACCTTCACGTTGTAAACTACCACTGATATCAATTCATAGTAATTTATAGTGATTTCTCAAGAATACATTCTCTAAAGCTCTTTCCTGTGGTAAAAAATTGAGTATTACATCCATCATGAGTACCATCGCTACTTGTACGAGTCGTATGAATGATATACCAGTAACATTCGTAAAACTAAAGTCATTCGCACAGTCCTCTTTTTACGCTGTGAAAAAGTTTTGTCTTCGATGTTTTTTAAGGTACTTGTCCCTTTTGCGCTACTAAATTTACCTGCTTAAATATATTTAATATTATATTCCTTTTGTACCAATGTAAATAGGTTGGTATTATAAATGAAAAGAATACTTTAATAACCAATCAACGCAATTAATAATTACGTTTATTCTTTACTCCAAGCTAGTTTCAAACGAACCTTCTCTCACTCGTTGAAAAGATGAAAATTACTTTAAAAACTATCAGTCGAAAAATTAATTGCGTAAGTTTTGCGCATTATGAAATGAATTCGTACCCCCTCAATTCAAATATTTCTGCAAAAACGGATGGAAACACAGCACTCTTCCGAATAAAAAAATCGAGCACGATATTATTTCTTCTTAACCTTTTAAATGAGTCATGAATGCACGGGAGCTTTCCTTTCATACATACGTAAATATGAATCCTATAACCGAATCCGTGCTGTTCGTGAAATTATTTCGGCAAAGGTTCTCTTTCTCCTTGTAATTTTGATGATACAAACAGAGGCGCTTGGTAAGTCATAGTAGCACGAAAATTATAAAAGAAACTAGAGAATGAGCATGCAGTTCTTGTAGAATGATTCTCGCATTGCGTTACGAAAAAAAATAATCACGACGCAGATAGGGCTGACACGTTTTCATTCTCCGAGAGTTACACAGAAAGTACTTGCATGAGATGAGAAAACGACGAAAACAAAGCCGAATTATAGGAACCAAGTTCCGACTTGAGCTCAGCCGTGACCAACATTCAACTCACTTCAACATGCAAGATTACTATGCGCTGCCTTTAGAAATTCTTCACGTTAGTGACGAAAAAAGAACTAAAACTCTCTATAGAGCGGCAAAATAAAACCAAAACTGTGTCATAAAAATCGCACGAGGCCCGGAACAACAGCGAAGCTTGATTCTTTTTCGAGCGGAAAAAAAAGTCAGCAAAACTTGAAGAAAACCATAAAGGATTAGAGATTAAGACGAAAGATTGGGTTTCCTGAAGAGAAAACCCCGAGGGGTGTTCTATTTAATGGGGAAGAGGAAAAAAAATCACCGTCGCCCCTTGAGGTACTGTCTAAGCTTATGCATACCAGAGCGTTACGGAGCCCTTCCTGATGAATCACACCCTCGGGCTCCTATGTCGAACTTTTCCACCTTCCTCTTTCCCCGACGATAACAATCGTATCCCCTGCATAACCTTCAGAAGCCTTCCCCTTTCCCTCGCCTCCCGGAGCCTGTTACCTAGTAACCATTACTCTTACGTCATAAGCCAAACAAAGACGATTGAATGGCTTTATTCGGGTCGAGAGCAATTTTTCTCCCCCGAGGATTCTCGCGGGCTGATGACGCCTCATCCTGTCGTTACTGCTTTAAGATAAACCTCCTCCGGAAGTATTTTTCTTATTAAGAAGAAGTTAGGTTGGGGATTCGGGACCCCCGCAGAAGGGAGATGAGTTAAGGTAGTTTGGGTCCCGGGGCCCGAAGTAATGAAACTGCTTTTTGAGACGTATTCTTGGGTGTCCGCTGTTTACCCCAGGGTATAATTTCCGTTTTATCGGTTCCGCAATTCCTCCGTGCTTTGAGAAGATTTTGAATGCGAGATCTTTTGAGATAACAACCGTGGAACGTCGGGAAATTCCAAGTCTTTCTCTCATAATGATATTTAATATAAGATAATAACCATTAGTTCATGATAACGCTTTTATAATAATTTTTATTATTATAACTTCTTTTTCGCTCCACACAGTATCAGCGGAATACTTCATGTTGGAAAATATTTTAAGGACGTCGGACACTAAATAAACATAACGCATTAAGATTTTTGTTTACAATACGTCAATAAATCAAATAATGTCTCATCTCACATAACATCATAACTCTCAGAGACGTCTGAAGAACGTCTTTTGAGACATTTACGTGTTAATGCCTGGGAAAATAAGTCTTAATTTCACATTTTATTTCTGCTGGTAATAAATACCTTTTAAAGTGTTAATTGAGGTTTAAGAGAAGGTGCAGATCCCTGCTTTGGAGTTAATGTCAGATCTTCTAACATTTAGTAGTATAAGCTCCTTATTAGATTTAGTATATTAGATTCATTTGATCTCCCAACAAGACACTTCCTTCTTATTGATATTGAAGTATACTTTGTTTTATAAGTTAAATTAACTTAGCACCAGATTAGATACACCCATCGACGTCTCGGGAGCCATTTTGTGTCCTGTCTGAGACATCTCTTAGATGTGTTACTGCTATGTGGGACGTTATTAAGTATGTAAATAATATGTGCATCAATAAATCCATGTATAGGTCCAATTGTCATACTTGGATCTACCAATTTATTTCTATGTTCACGCGACTTTTCAATGGATCAAGGAAAAGAGTAAAAGTAACCTTGCTCGTAAAGGCGTAAACCCAGTAAAAATACCAAGGAATAACCGAGACAAAAGTCATGCAGAACCAGGACTCGAACCCAAGATCTTCCGATTATCAGGCAGACGTTTAAAAAAAAAAAAAACTTCAAGGTGAAGTCACCTAACCGAAAATCGGATGATTCCGGGTTCGATTCCTGGTCCCGTCCAACTTTCCTTCATGTCCGCTTCTCTGAAATGTAACAGCTACCATAGCGGTCTCGGGTCTCATAGTGTACGTCACCCTTTCAGGCAATCGTTTAATCTTACCTTTCGTCCTCCGAATATTGACGATAAGATTCAGGCGTTTAGATTCAGAAGTTAATTTAGATTTGGTCGAAGTAGTAGTAGAAGTTGAATGGGTAGAATTATTATCAATCAAAGGCCGCGGTGTGGAACCTATTCCACGGTGGCAACCGTATACGTAACTAACATCATTCCTACATCATAATATATACCCAAATACATACATACTACATAGGATACAATATATACCACAAAATAACTACAATATACACCTCAAAATAACACATTATATGCATTAGAAGTCAGTAGAAGTTCATTTGATTTGGCAATTGAATATGCCAACGTCGAAAATGTAATTTGAACGAATAAGATTTACCTCAACGTCACTTGAAGGGGATCTATATTACCCTGCACGCATTTGTGTACTGCCAGAGGTATAAGATTAAGGAATGAATATATAATTGGAGCGATGTTTAAGCATTTAAGTGGGTTGGCAAAATACCTAAATAAATTTTTCAGGTTTTTCACACCCCCTTCCTGTGGTTGTTTACCAGCAGTGCACATTTTTCCCCTAAGTTTCGGGTTTTTTAAGTCCACTGTATTGTTTCTTCCTTATCTATTTTTATTGCAATTTTCCCCTCTATCTTTATCCACTTTCAAAATGACAGGGTCAGATGTAAGAGGAGGCTTTTTAGTATCAATCTCGCCCTGAATAAAAGCGTTTCTATTCTATTCTAAGGAAATTGATTATTTCAATCGATGAAACGGGAGAAAACCGACAATTTATTTTTATACGGACAAGGAGTGCTCAATACGTTACTACAGAAATATTGTTTCCAAATACTTGAACTTAAAGTAATTTAAGATGCGATTTATCTAACATAAGTGTTTTTTGCAAATCTTTTACATTTGATGTTCAGTAATTAGAGAAATTTTATACCGTATTTATGCAGATAATCCATATCAATTATACATTGCTTAGAATCTCTCGCTTCGGAAGAGTTTTCAACGCCTCATTACGCAGATTTGTTAAATGTGTTTCCCATAACTTTTGGTGTACATTTCTTTGGAAACTTGAGCGTTACGAGTCTTGACGAGGAAACCTGGAAATAAATCGGAGTGCGATGACGCGATACGCCAGAGGGAGCAAAGAGCATCATTGAATCAGCCAACTGTGCTGCAACCACCTCACCATACGCTCTTTGGTGACATCTCTTCAGAAACAAAGAGATCACTCTCTCCCGAAACCCCTTTGGCTTTTGAGTATTTTGAGCCAAGTTTGCGCCTTCGCAGAAGCTTCTTTATAACGACTGAATTAAAATTTATCCCATTCAATGCTGAAAATATTTTCAAGTCTGTTTCTTTGTGCGAACCTTCAAAAGGTGTATTCACATTAGTGAGTTTAAAAATCACAGCGAAAGGTCAAAGCGTGAGAGGTGGAAGTAATTTTATTTATTCGTGAAGCAGTTGAAAATGATTCTGCTCACGATTGTAGCAAAAGTGTAATTCAGAGTTTGCTGACACGAATCTACGATTCGGAATTTTGAGCGATCGTTTTTAATTTAGATGTTCAACAAAACTTCTCACTGCAACTTTGTATTGCTTCCTTAAGTAGCTCTTTCCCGACTAAATTTTTAGGAAGTAAAAAATAACTTTTACAATAACCCCCCTAATTTTACTAACTAAACAACCGTTCGAGGACATGCAACTCGTGATCAACTACTTCTTGATAGACAGCTGTTAAAATGAACTCCACTGAACGATGGATTACAATTTAATAGAGAGGGACACAAATTACATCGCAGTACTCGAGTCTATAACTTCCATTTTTAAACGAAAATTCAGCAGAAGAGTTGAAAATTGAGTTATGGAGTTTTGCTTTATTCCCAGACATAAGTCATATTACATCAAGTACCCACAAAGCATCAAGTCCCTAGTGACATTCTAAAGTTGAGTAATGTTGAGAATCCTTAAAAATGTCATAGCCAATAAACTCATTCTACAATCATTATGATGGGATGTGCAGTTGAAATCAACCAAGAACTGAAGATACTTTAACCACGTCCAGAAAGGCCTGACAGGAAGTATCACATTCAGTACATTAGAAGCGAGTAAAATACGTTTACATTATTTTAAGCATTGAGAGAAGAATCAGATAATTTTTCTTGCAAAATCATAACGTATAAAATGAAAAATACCAAACACATTGCGAATGAATGCTTCGTCAAGTTAGCTTCAAATAATTTTGGGTGTGATAATAACTTTTAACGCTCGTAGAAATACTATATACATAGTATACTACCAACTAACCATGACGACTATACTATTCTACCTGGAGAGACTACTTTTTCTGTTAACTAATACATAAACAGTCAGAGGAAGAAAAATATGCACAAAGAATTGCTTGGTTAAATGAACGAAATGGAAAGTTGTGTATAAAAAAATATTTTAATTAATTTATTTCCAATCCAGGAGCCCTTGATAATGGAGGAATTGTCTCTGAAATGCGCATAGGGATTTTCCCAGAAAACGGTAAAAAAATATTTTAATTAATTTTTTTCCAATCCAGGAGCCCTTGATAATGGAGGAATTGTCTCTGAAATGCGCATAGGGATTTTCCCAGAAATCGGCAATCCTGAGCTTCCCGTTTGTTTCTGAACGTGTGTTCCGCTTCCCGAAATACGACTTACGGAGTGTTTGTAAACCTCTAATTCAATAACAGCCGTATTCCAAATTTTCTTTTCTTTCCGAAATAATNTAAATGAACGAAATGGAAAGTTGTGTATAAAAAAATATTTTAATTAATTTATAATTGATCCACATCTTGGCTGATTCAGCTTGGGTAATTTAACACCGTTACAAACGCAAGTTTCTGTTGTAACCCACTAACAATAAACAAAAAAGCTGCTCTGATTTACTGCATTTCTTACAAAACCCTTGACTCAGCTTGTACATTCGCCAGTTTTCCTCGTTCCGACCAAATTCCTTCCCGTTCAATATCTGTCACTCATCGACTATCCCCGCACGTACTCCGCTCTTTTCTCCGCCCACATTTACTTCGCTTTTCCCATTCCTTTAACTTTCCCTTTTACTTCAGCCTCCTCCGTCGCCTGCTTTTGTTTCTTATATTTTTTTCCACATAGCTTCTTTCCCCACGTGCCACCCGAATCTCCCATAGCTCGGCGGTGATGCTTTTTTCCTTTATTCTTCACCCTTTTCTTGGTCGCACGAAATACTTCTGAAACTTCTTTTACTTCATCTGCAGAAAGTAGTCACCTGCCAGGGCTTCCTCGTTTGCGAGTCGAGTCCCGTTCCCTCACGGACACATCCGCTTAGCCTTTCGCCTCTGCTACGGCAGATGGTCGTCCAGGCGTGCACACACGCACGCGGTTTAGCCCAACCGCAAAGCCAACTTCCTCCTTTTCCACTGATACATCTCCTTTCCTCTTCACTTACCCCTGCTGCTACGCCTCCCCTCTGCGAAATCTGGCCATTTTTTCCCATCACGCCGCAGTAAATCCGAAGGTTTTTCTCGCAGTACCAATGTTTAAAACTGAGTTAAATAAATCGTCGCACTCGAAGATAAATTTCCCCTAATTAGTAGTTAATTATGCTTAAACAAATATACCAAGCATATCATTTGAGCTTTTTTATTCGTTTAAAAACAGCAAGAATTTTCTGAAGCGGCCATTTTTGGCAATTCTAAGCAGTTTATTAAACATATCGAAGGAGTTATATGTACTTTACCTCAAAGATATTGAGTAAATCTAGGACTAGTTTAACGTAAGTACGCAATCATTGGATGAAGGATTCAGATTGAGTATTTGTTTTCAGATACAGAAAATTTGGCTTCTAATTAATGATGAATTATACCTCCAATAACATGTATATACCAAAGCTAATTAAACTATTTGAATCATTGAAAACCTATTAAAATTGTAATTGAATAGGAGGTACTAGGAGGAGCCAATTTTTATCTTATATTGTCTTCATCAACACATCATTACCCATTCAACTGTTTCGTATCCTAAAGGTAGCGAATGGCGTTCTGACTCAAAAATGGTTTATAGGGGGTAAGGTAAATAATAATTAAAAAAGCATAAACCTAATAAGTTCACAGATCACATTAAATGTTTTCACAGGCCGTAAATTCGACATCCCTGGTATGCAACTTAAAGCAGCACCATATTTGTATTACATTTCCATTAATCATTACTATTCAACTTAGATTTCGAATGAAATGGCTTTTGATTCGCAATTGACTGCGTATGAAACATTTATAACTAAACCGTGTACATAGCAGTACCATAACAAAAGGGTTTGTTTAAAATCTAAAAATGTTATGCTGTGCATTTAAACTTCCTTGCTATGAAAACAAATTATGGGCATGGCAGTGAATAATATTATCAAACAGCACTCCAAGAACCATGTGATTTATTCTTCCAATGTTTATTTCATGTAATACTCATAAATTTAGGTTTCTCGATGAATATAATTCTTCCTTTGAAAATTAAAATGTAAAATATTTAAAAAAAAGGAACCAATAAGAAGAAACATTTATCAGTTTTGAGATTTAAATTCGACAACAGATCCTATTTCTCGAAGTTAAGAAAGGTTTCAAGGTTACAGTTGTAAGGTTCACTTTGCAAGATAGTAAGATGAAAATGTATACAGCATTATGAAAGTAGAAAAGAATTAAAAGCTGATGATTGACAAGCGATGTAAAGGTTTTACGTATGACCGGTCCTGTATTTCTAAAGGGAAGTTTATTTCAAAAGAATTTGTTACCTCCCTCCAAATGAAGTAAAATGTCTCTTGTAGTAAGGTGCTACACTGATTCTTAGGATTTACTTTGAGAGGTTTGCTAGAAGAAAGTGAGGAAAATTGCTAATGAACAAGGAGTATTATTGTGCTCTTTATTCCACGTAAAATTATATGAAAATCTATGATTTGATTTACATTTAACATGAACATATAGTCTAAATGATCAGGAAATGTTATTTCCTGATAATATTGTAAAAACTTCGAGCAGAGTGAGTAAATTGTAATGAAATATTGTGTGTCTAGAATAATCTTATAATTCGTTGAAGTCTTTAAGTGGGAACCGTAACTTCCCAACGGATGACGTTCTTGAGAAAGTAATGGATACCAGTAAATAATTTCATAAAAGGTAATGTGAGATAAATTGTGGATTCTTTTCTGCATAGTGAATTGATACCAGATGATTATGCAACTAATGCGATAGACTGATAACATGCACCAGAAAATAGGGAACACGATGTTATTATTCGCAAAAATTTTCACTACTTTTATGGAAGAAGTAACGATGCCGTAGGTTATCTGCACTGAACCCTACATCACCGTGAGTGCGTCCCGAGATTCAAGGCTCAGAAATAAATTCTTAGGTAACGCTACAAACATAGAAATTCGATGTGCAATATCGCGGTACGTGCGTCTATTTCCACAATAGCGCCATCAGATACTTGGAGGCAGCCTTCACTACTTCCTTGAAGGAAAATCTCGAAGATAATAGTCGCGGAAAACCATTAGATGGATTGAGAAGATCCCATCATTTTCGGCAAGAAGACGGCTTAACAAGAGGTACGTTCCATACTTCACAAAATCTACGTCATAGATGCAGTGTTCAAAGAAGTCCCGACTTAAACAATGTTATAGTACGGTATAATATTACAGGCAGGCATGTGAGTTAAACCAAGTTCCTACAAGAAAATAATTTGAAGTTGCGGTAGATTATGAATTCAGGGGAGATACCACAGCAGAAACTAGGAATTGATAAGAATAGGAAAGGTAAGACATTACGCGAGTATGAAAAAAAGTTACTCATCCCTAGCTACTGACGTCGCATCTCCTTGCTTAAGGAGATTAGGATAACAGCTTTAAACAACGATAGAAATTCTTTTTAGAGTCCTCACCGCTTACTTAAAACATTTTCAAATTGTGTTTTTTAGTCGGTAAATAATAAACCTTTACACGATGAAAAATTATTTGAATCATTACATTAAATCTTTTTTGTCTCTTGACTTTATTTGTAGTTTATCCGTTACTGGCAAAGCAAAACCTTTTCTTTAGCCAACAAACCGCTCGCATCATAAAAAGGCATAAATAATTCTGAATGAAGTGTCCTTGTTATTCCCTTACGAATATCGCCGCAAAAAAAGAAAAGTACGCAATACGAGACTCTTGGATAGTGCGATGATATGAGCTATGTTTCCTTACGTTTCGACAGCGGTTATAACTTATATACTATAATAAATATAAAATAGAAGGTTATCAGCCATTAAAAAAAGGTCTGCGACGCTTGTTTGAGAAAAGTAATTAAAATAAGCCTATTCGTTTTCACTAAAATTGCTTCTAAAGTAAAGAGTTATTTATAATTTCATTAAAATATTGATACCTTGCTATGTAATTGTGTAAAAATTCATTTTTTCCGCGAACGATACGCAAAGGCAATCGATTAGTGAAGTAGAGTCATGGTGCTTGCACCCTTTGCCACACGCAGAAAGGCGGCTTGCAGGGTACTTCTGTAGATGTAGATGTAATTTACTGATCAGTAATGGGACATATCTACATGAAAAACATCCTTTCTCGACTCCTGAACATTGAATGGATAGAATTACCACGGAGAGGAAAATTAGGGATTATTTAAATTACGGATCTTATACATTTCCGCTAGAGATTATTTAAGACTAGGAGAAAGTAGAGTAAACGGCTAATACATGAATACACATGAGATTACAGAATAAAGTTGAAATTTATTCAATTAAAATATTGTATTTAATAAATAACGAACATCGAAATGGGGTTTGATACCTAGAAATGTTATGGAACTCAATATTTGTATATCCCTTAATGATACGGCTCCGCTGTATATATGAAAGTAAAATCATAAAACAGCAAATTTACATTTTTTAAAGGGTTCGGGATGAACATCATAGTTTTTGCATAGAATCAATCGCGTAGTTTAATGTGATTCAAAGAAAACGATACGGAACCAAATAAATGGAATGGTGACTAACACAAGATGAAGAAATGAAACTTTCTAACCCCAGAGCATTTATACTAAGCCCCCGTTCAGTGTAGCTTAATGGGAAGCAATTTAATAGTTCTTTTTGTTGGCGCCTGGAGACTTTTATAACTCAACGACCACGTACAACAGAAGTTGCGGTTGGCAACGGATTACTGCATTTCAACAACTCCTCAAAGGTTAAATTTTGGACAGGTGGCATACCCATTCGCAAGCCTTTTATGTGGCTTCCTTTCTCTTCGTCTTTCAGCGATTCAACTCTTTCTCAACTTTCGCCGCCACGAAACTTTGGCCCTCTCCCTTTGCACAGCGCCAACTCTTCCTTTAAGATGAACTCTTCGTCGTTGTTTTTACCACCGCCCTGTTGTCAATCTGCCAGTCTTTTTTGCGATCTATTTTTTCCAAACTAAAATGTGATTCTTTCCGTGCCGTTGCAGCGAGCAGCCCCAGAAAGCCTACACCGTCTTGGTGATAATACTTCACAAGGTATTTTTCGCTCGGGTTTAATTTAACGGCGCTAGGAAAGCGTTTTGTTGTCTCTTGACTGAGAATAAAGATTCTCGGTCTTGAGACTGAGAATAAAGGGAAAGATCCGCTCGGTTGTTTCGGTTAGGGATTTCTTTGAGAGAGAAGTCGTTGCCCTTTGCAGGACCTGGACGTTGGGGTCAACCTTCGGTAAAAGATTTTGGTTTAGCGGTTGATCGTAAATCACGGTACTTATTAATCCAAATAATACTGTTGAAAAGTTAAAAAAAAGAAACGGAATGGAACTCAAACTTTAGCACGATAGTCTCCTGAGTGACGTTTCGATATTAGCACGTAACAAAAATTTAACGACATCGGAAATTAAAAATTTTAATATCCTATCATTTTTTAAATGTCATTATTAGGCAAATTCATGCTGCGAACAAAATTTGATGAGTGATAATAAAGAATATTTAATTTATCACATCATGATAATCAATAACTCATCGATTAGTTTACTATAAATAATAATAATAATATTCCCTAAAAAGCATTTCTAAAATTCTGATGTTACGACTACGCTGTGTCATTATAATGAATATTTAACTCATTACACCATAATGATAATAACGCACCGATATGCTTACCATAGCCACCAATACTCCCTTCAGTAGAAGAAATAATTAGGCAACAAATAGTCCTTCGAAAAGTAGTCTATTCGATAAGCTGTCTTTCGACTAGTTGTCTCAGCGACAAATAGTCTCACGAGGAGTTTTCTCAGCGACGAACAGTCTAGCGACGTACTGTCCCATCCAACGGGAGTCCTTCGACCAACCTTAATCGGGGCTTAACCAGGATTTGTCGCTGTGGGGGAGGGTTCTGAGCGATGGACTAAATGCTGAATTTTCTAAATTCACGAGGCAGGCATACTTCGGTCCTAAATATCATAAATATGGAATCTAATCTTTATTTCCATATATTCCAAGCAAACATTTTGGGTCACTTTTACAATTTACCTCCCACAACCTCGATGTCCTAAAACATATTTTGGCTATTGGGGCCTTTTAACACCCACCCTACTGGTCACAGGTCCTGAGGATGGCTGCAAGCAATGGTGGACGGAATAATTATAGAAGAAGACCTGAATTAGGTTATGAGAAGCAAGTAATGCTCAGTGTTAAAGATATAATGATCAGGAAAGGAATCAATTTGCTAGGAACAGGATAACCAGGAGAGCTGTGGCAAAACCAATCCTTGGATTGCTAGCCCATTATGCTTATTTGACAAGTAGTTTTTGCGTGTATTCACAGAAATATTTACTTAGTATTGCTCCAGAAAATTTCGCGCATTAAACCAAAACTTCGCAAAAATTATTTTCACCTATTCCGACTCAAAATGGTGCTTGTACACTTACTCTGCTGGAGTCACACACCAAGAGGAAACGGGGAATGAAAAAAAGCTGTAAATAATTAGTTTTAGTTATACCTTCATCATCTAGTTTAGTTTAGGTTAAGTTAGGTTAGGATAGGTTAGATTACTTCAAATATATGAGCATATCTCCACTACTTCCCAATATAATAAATTTAAAAAACTGCATTAGCCTTATTCGGGGGTTATAACTGCCTTAGAGGGTTTCCACGGCTCATAATGACTTCCTTGAAGCCGATGAGCAACAAAACAAAAGGGTCAGACCGACCACAAATACTAAACCAAAAGAAATTGAAATTCTTCAAAAGCTCTCCACAGTTATAGTTCCATATCATTTTTAACGTGCTTTATTTATTTAACCGTTAGCCTAGGTTTGGCCAATGGGCCCCTATAAAGTAGACCTCCCTTCTCTGGACTACAACATTGTCGTGGTGGAAGGGCTTGCGTGTTCCTATGACCTAGAGAGCGTAACTGGCGGGAACTATGTTCCTGGTAGGGTCACCCATGCCAGGATGGTCAATAGGTAGGGGCCTGACGAAAGGTAGTCCACGCAGTGTCTGTACCTCAGTGAGGCGGCTGCAAAGGCGTCTGTACCCCAGTGGGGC
>KZ308243.1:230916-321489 GCA_000376725.2 Ladona fulva
CTATTTATAAAAATAAAATAAAAAGCAAATTAATGATTATATATAAGAAAAATTTAGTTTGTGGGAAAAAAACTCCTCGGTTAAAGGCTTACGAAGTAAAACCCACATAAGCAGGGGGGCTGAAAAAAAAACCGCGAAAACACAAAAATGTAAATGAATAAAAACCTTCAAAGATCAATATGTCAGTTCAAGATGAAGGAATACAATGATTTTCAATCTCAAAAAAGTAATTAAATATAAATCGTTTGAAAGAAGTGGGTAATTTTAAGTAATGTTATATGGAATTGTTCTCCACAAATTGGCTACATGAATAAGGAAGGATTGGTAAGGTTAGCTTTAGTAAGGTTTTCTAACAGAATTCTTAAATCTTTCACATAATGTGCACAAGGATGAAAGCTTGAGTATTAACTGCTGGAGATCAAGGGAATAGATTAAACATTAAGATAAACTATATAATGTTATATTAAAATACATACAAAATTCGAAGTTGATTTTCCGATTTGATGAGTCAAAATTTATTTCTTTCATAATGATCACTTCATTAATCTACTGCTAATTGCCGCTTTTCATTTTTGGCGTAAACCTATTATGTAGCTTGTGCTGCGCTGTTACCGCAACTAATTGAACAAGTCCACTTTAATATAACATAATCGTATACATTTTTCCGGCTAATACAATGCGATAATGTATGAGTGTTTAAATATATTAGAAAGTCGAAATAAATGCAATAATAAATTCTTAAATCACGAAGTACCCTTAACATATCACAAAGAATCGTGAATCAACCGCATCCCATATTCTTTCGTTCCGTTTTCTGGCTAATTACCAAAATAGTACTAACGCATATACATTAACCTTTAAAGGCGTCTGGCAGTGATTTTAGGTAACGTAACTTATAAATATTTCTACCGCTCTTTGTTGCATTTTTTCTGGCCATTAGTTTACAGTGCCTCGGTGGAAAAGCCCGAAACCCCGTGTACTTAGCAATAAAAATTTCCTACCGACTTCATTCGAGTTACCAGTGCCAAGTAGGCTCCAGGCCAGTTTCCTTCATAAAAAGTTGCGAGTAAGGTAAACAGGAGAGGGGGCAAAGAGAAAAGTCGACGAAAATATTCATTTACTTCCACTCAATGGAGCCGCGAGCAGATGCATTCTTTCGTCGCGCGTATTCTTTTCCAAATACAGATCGACGCAACGCGCGAATGTTCACATCCCCTTCTATTCATCCATGCCTCGTAACACATAACGAGGATTTGTTAAATAAAAACACAGTTTTGAGCAACAAAGATATATACATTTTACTAATCCACAATATATATTATTTTGTTTGCCGACGAAACATACAATGTGGACAAGTAAAAGTTAGATATCTTTGTTGCTCAGAACTGTGCTTTTATTCAACGAATCCTCGTAACGTCAAGATTCCACTAAGTGACCGTCTCCTCGCATAAACTTTTTGTAGCGCATAAAACTAGAGGAATACACTATAGCCAACAGGAATTAAAGACGGAATGATTTGGCCGCTTCACGTGTCATCTGCTAAAACATAGGATTCGCTTTGAAATACCCACCTATTTTGGAATTGAAACTATTTCAACAAGCATAGCAAATATTAATAATCAGTGTTTACGGAGAAAATAATTATTTCATTTTTCTAGGAAGAGGCAATTTTCGTCTCTACTTTTTATATAAATTTCGACAAATATCATAAACATCAATATCACATCCCCATTAATGTTTATTTACATATAAGGTCCTTAATTTTATAGCCCAGAAGAAAATTGCACATTCGATGTGGCAGGATTCCTTATAATCTCAATAAAAAACAGGGAAAACTGACGAAAGACTTTCTCTACAAATTATCAATAGATTTTCCATTTAATTTTTAGCAGCGAATAAGGTAATTGAAAGTAAAACAATAACAACGTTCAGAATAAAACTAGCAATAACAACGTATAGAATAAAACTAACAATAACAACGAATGGAATAAAACTCACCAGGAAATTCGATTTCAGTCTGTAAGGAAAGAAAAAAACTTGCAAGTTCTCACTTCTTGGCAAGAATTCCCGTACTTTCGATACTAATGTTGAATTTGTGCTTTATTTCCATGTTTTCAGAGAGGATTCCATATTTTATACTCCGTTTATCATACTTTTGGAAACCTATGGTTAATTTACTCAATTGTAAATAAAGATAATTAAAATTCTGAATTAGCGCGTAAAAAAAGGGCAAACAGATGTTCAATGTTACATTTCATTTTTCTATGGCAACAATATTTGTTGGCTAGACTTGTTATCTATAATTTTAAAGGATGAGTACACTAGACGTCAACCTTTATAACTTAGGGGTGTTTATTAACATTAAGATGATCTTTACAATTAATGTTAACGTACAAAGAGTAAAAGTTGACGAGATAACAGGTAAAGCAATAGAAGCTCTGGCAATATGCAAGGATGAATAATTTACATTCATAAGAAATGAAGCTTCAACATTGAAAGAACTTCTACATTAGACTTTTAATTAACTATAACAAAACTAAATACAGCTGCACTTTAAATGACTTAAAAATATTGTCTGACACAGCAGAAATATTAGCAGAAAAAATAGATCGAATTCAGATATGTGATATTAGAATTGACATGGAGATAGGAGGATATCACGAAAAGATCTGGATTACAATAGAAATAAAATTTACTTTTAGGGAGTCTGGGTGCCTCGTTTCGGTGACCGATCCAGGGAAGAGCATTTCTTTCTAGATAATCGATGTATATCACACACACACACATATATATATACATCTTCACTGAAGAATATTCACAGGATAACGCTTAAAAATGCAGTTTATAGCGTGCTGCATACATAAAGAAGGATTGAACCTCTTACACTTTATCTTAGAGAAATATAATTGACCAACATGTATACTTTCTTCATATTAACGCGGCGTACGCTTTAAAAAAACGCTCTTCTTGATAGCAATTAATTGAAGGAAAACCTTCATCCCTTTTCCCGGTTCGGTGTCACTTGGTCGAAGGACAACTGGTCGATGGGACAACCCGTCGCTGGACATTTCGTCGCTGAGACATTTGGTGGAAGGACACGTACCAATACTCCGAGTTATTACAATGAATATTACATCATAACGATACTAACGCACCGAAAACTTTATCATAAATAACAACATTCCCTTCCGTCGACGAGTTGTCTCAGCGACGAATTGTCCTTCGACCAAATGTCTCAGCGACGAATTGTCCTTCGACCAAAAGTCTCAGCGACGAATTGTCCTTCTACCAAATGTCTCAGCGACGAATTGTCCTTCGACCAAATGTCTCAGCGACGAATTGTCCTTCGACCAAAAGTCTCAGCGACGAATTGTCCTTCTACCAAATGTCTCAGCGACGAAATGTCCAGCGACGGGTTGTCCCATCGACCAGTTGTCCTTCGACCAACTGCCCCGGAACCCCTTTTCCCTGCTGAGGACACCACCGGTAAATTCGACTAGGTACCATTCCTGCGCACCCCCTTCCGTAACCTTTAACCCGTGATTAACGACAGAGAGGTCTCCCCTCAGGGAAAAAAAGAGGATGGGCCTGCGTTGACAGGTTAACAGTGGACCGGGGGTTAATCTGCCAGCCCGAGAAAAGATCGGCCACTCCGTTCGTTTTTCGTCCGTACCAAGTCGTCCCTCCAAGGCACACCGTCAACGTCGAAACTGTGACGAGTCGAATTTTTCGCCGATGCGACGCACTCAAACCGTCGGCTCATCGCTCCCCTTTTCCATAAACTTCGGCCCAAACAGTCGACGAATGTCACTCGCAGACGCGGTCTTCTCCGGCGAAAATATTGCGATAAAAACCTGCCGTTTTTTTGTAAATAGTCTGAGGGAAAAAGCAACCGAAGGAATTTTCAACCGGTGCTATTGAAGGGACCTCGTGTGCGCGAAAAAAAATTGATTTTTCCTCCTCTCACTTCGAAAGAATTCCGCACACGATTGCTGAAACGTCGCGCGATGATTGGTATAACTTCGCGATCGAAACGTTCTCTCGGGGAAAATGGGCATTTTGAGGTATTCCGAAAACGCAAAAAAAGTATGCACCCGAACATACCTGGGCTCTGTAACATACTTCTGGTTGGGGAAATAAACATGCAGGGATGAGTAAAGTTGTCACGAGAAAAGAAGACCCAGTCAAGTCGAATGCTTTATATTCCATGTTCCCTATGAATTACTCACTTCTCAAACGAATTTTAACGCTGAAAAGATATTTTGACTTTTACAACTACTCCCTCATGGAGTAAATATTGGTGTATAAAGTTTAAAAATTTTCGCGCCTGTACTACAGAAAACCTATTTAAGGGTAAAAGTATTTCCCCGTTTTCGTGACAGCTCCCCAAAGGGATGCATGTCACGAACACTGACAAGAAAATAGATTAAAATTTTCGTTCCCTAGAGGTAACATTGTAGCTGATACAAAAGCTTAAGTTTTGAATTAAATAATTTTCACGGCATGATCTAATTAACGTTAATACGAGTTACGTTTTTTATTAACGTCATCTATTGAAAATTTACAAAACAGATAAAACTCCGGTCGAAAGCAAATAATGTCACTATTATCCCACCAATGCTAATAAATAACTAGAAAAGTAATAAAAATATTTTTACATTAATACAACATTCATTCACTAAAAAAATGAATTTTAATAGAGTGCTGAAAATTAATATGGGATTCGTCTGTTTATGTAATATACTTCTGAGCGTTCATTACTTGACAGCGACTGTCGCATGAATTAGTACATGAATTTCAAACTCCATTTACGATATATCGCCATTTTATTTCACCCCAATCTCTTCAATGAATTAAGAGTAGAAGTATGACTTTTAGATCGTTATTAAAAATCGGAAAAGATGGTAATCTGTAATTAGGGGTGATGAAAATGATTGAACTTCAGTGAAACGACGAAAAGAAAACTCCACCTAATACCCTTGTTCTCCAAAAATACGAGATTAAATTCAAGCAACTGCACAATATCATTCTTGCTATCATTCATAGTGACAGCAATTTCGAAAAAAATAAACATTGCCATTAGTTGCAGCAGTTTTATTCTTGGAAAAATAGATAGATAAAAAATGTTTCACGATAAAATAAATTAAATTGAAGTTCATTTGTTTATTTGTGAATAAGCGTCTGTTCGCACCTTGGAAGATCATAACTCACAATCAGATTCATCGGGAAGGTTGAAATTTAAACAATGAAAGAGTAATAGTGAAATACTATCCAAAAAAAAACGAAAAATTAGCACGAAAACTAGAAATAAATTTAGTCCATTTTTTTCCTGGGTGCGCACCATCTTGCGCAAAGTCACCCTTACCCATTTTCCTTTAGTCCACTAAATCCAGACCTTGAAAATTGCAAATTCTATCCAAATCCTATAGCTGTACAGAAAGTAAACCGGGAAAAAAACTTGCATTTCATTATGAAATATATCTTCAGAAATAAAAAGCTAGTAGACTTTCCATTTCATGCATTCATATAAGCACGAGATAGGCTAAGTCAAATGTCTACCACGCTGTTCATTCTGATTACCAGTCCATTACGTGATAAAATAACCGAGAGGAGGTCCGAAAATAAACCAGTGGCTTCGCAACAGAACTCTGTATGTTTTTCTTCCTCATCCCGAATATTTCCATTTTCCGTTGTTTGTGGAGATATCAAAAGGCAGCTCTTAGGACTGTGTTCCCAACCCTTATTGTGGGGCAGGCCCTTCTTCCCTCAGCCTAGCAAATTTATTTACTAGATGACATTCCAAGGCGTGTTTACGAACGCTAGAGTAGAGGGAAAGAGCTGGTTGAATGTGTTGCTGAAGAACACGGGAGGTTTTCGGAAAGATTTGTTTTTTCATGCGATACTCCCTGAACTTTTAGTAGTGTGTTTTCATGTGCTTAAAGTCTGCTGGAAACTGGGGAAGGTAAGTGCGGTGAAGTAGTTGACTTCTAATTTAAGAATCCCTCTACATTTCTTTCAGAAACTTTCACGTGACGGCTAGTTTCGAGCTGCCTTCTAAATACATATATTTTGGTATGAATATGGAATTAAAATCAAGCAAAAAATTTCATCAACTTACTATGAGGTTCAATGAAAAAAGCCCTCATTTTAAATTTTTTCACAGGTGAGCGTACCGCTGAGTTCCCCAAAATATTGCGAAGAAATGTTACTCTGCGTTGGTCAGACCTCACCTGGAATATGTATGTAGCGTATGAGACCCTGCAGAAAAATGTTGTATTCGGGAATTAGAAAAAGTACAGCGAAAGGCGATACGTTTTGTAAAGAATTGTTACGAGAAGTCAGTGAGTGTTACGCAAATGCTTCAGGACGCGGGATGGGAATCCGTGGAAGATGGCTTAAACGAAGGATAAATCTACTTAATAAATTTAGAGAAAGCACGTTTACAGATGATGCAGCTGACATAATGCGTTCCCCATGTTATATAGGCCGTTCTGATACTGCGAGGAAAATCAGAGAAATAGATGCTAGAACAAGTCTTTTCTAAAATTCACTTTTTCCGCGAACGACACGCAAAACCAATCGATTAGTGAAGTCGAGTCATGGTGCTTGCACGCCGAAAGGCGGCTTGCTGGGTACTTATGCAGATGTAGAGAAAATATTGCCCGCGAACCCTTGAGTGTCCTCAAGACACTTCGATGGATTCCTCAAGTCAGGATTCTTTCTTGAACAAGCCTTATAACTTTCGAGCGCCAATAAATTATCATATAATAGAAGTTTATGCGTACCACAATTTTGCATCCCTCTTCTGAGGTATGTAAACGTTTCTTTACTATAGATTTTTCTAAAGTGATGTATCTTTGTGTATATCTTCTCTCGGTGTCGTTCAGTAAGCTTATTTAGAATCTCGTGCGTCCTTTCGGATATATCCTAAAATAGTAAATACGTTTTATCTTTTCACCGAAGTTACTGAAGATGGGTTAAATGGAAGAGATGACTTTAAAGCCTGAATTTCGCCCAATATAACGACGATATTTATTTATCCATCCATTCTAGGTAGTTACACAGTATTCTGTTATGGAAGAAATCGGTGCATGCTGCCTGCCAGAGCAAAACCTTCGAGGATCCAAAGTAAATTTTGAGTGCGTTTAGGAACCTGAGGAGAAAAAATATGACGAAGACTGCCGTATCGTGTACGAAATGTGGCCGGTTACCAAATGCTTGTTAGCAAATTTTACTTTTATGAGCGACTTATGAATTAGAGCTACAAAAATTCGCTTAGAATCTAAATCCCTTCCTCACAAAATCTACAATCGTGAAATGGAGCATGACTGCCTATTCTGATTAAATGTTTCACATCTTGTTAATGTATGAATTCAGAAATTATGAATGGAATTATTCCATTTTCATTCATAGTTTTCATTTTCACAGATAGTTAACAATTACCTTAGAAAGTATTTTAAAATCACGTGATGACGTGCATAATTATCTTTATTTTTTAAATTTCTCTGTATGATTTTGAATTTTAGTTTTACTTTAATTACATCATTGTGCTAGCAAAGTGTTTTTAACTATGACCTCTTGAGTAAGCGGAAGCAGAAGTTAACATCGAAGTAGCTGAACATCGGTGACTTTTATTGATACCGCAAATTCCATCTATCTAACTTAATGAGAAGTGTACTCCTTCCTTCTGAGGCGGAGAGTAAATCACGCCCAGAATCTCATCCAGAATCACAGCGTTGCACATTTCATACGAGCTGAAGATGAAAACATGTACGGAGATCTCCTTTCCTTAATGAACACCCTGCGGCTATCGTCAATGCATACACAATGCCAAGACGAGGAGGCGTTCCAGCGCTGACAACACCCATCAGTATAGAGCAGCTGTGTTGTAAACCGAAGCGCCCCAATTGCCGACGAAAATTGAAGCTCCTCGAGTCCGATCAAAGCTCGGGAAACGTCACCTTATTCCGACTTAATACCGTGAGGAAGGAGCATAAAACCGGCTATAATCGCGCCTCTCGCAGTTTAACAACCCTTTGTCACCGATACCATTCCGAATATCCCTTTGTGACGCGTTTTTTCGCCAATTCGAAAATGCGCCCGCCCTAAGTGCCTTCGGCGTCGGGGTATCGCGGAGGAAATGTAAAAGGGTTGAATAACCCCCTTTGTGCGAAAAAACTGGGGCGCTCGCCTCAACGGTTGCACCTGCTGACAAAAAACCTCCGATATACCATTCGCAGCTCCCTAGTGTGCGGGTCCCTATTAATTAAGGATGAATTAAATTCGTGACCGACCTATGCGATGGCCTGGATTTTGGCGCTGCCGTCGCGACGGGAGGGCAGGAGTTAATTCGTTGCGCGCAGTGTTTCGCGTCGGTTCGACGTTTTTGATGCGATGTTCGCTATACATTTAAGTGGAAGCGAAAAGTGGTTTCATTGAGTCATGACAGCGTGCGATGGCCTCCCATCTCGGCAATATTTTTTTATGGAGAGCTGAGTGATTGATGACAACATTTATTAATTCATGAAACTGACTTTCGTTATGAGTATAGAAAACGCTTAAGTAAATTAAACTAACGCGGATGCACCATTCACACAAATCCTTACCTGCATCACATGATTAAGTGTAATGGACTTCCATACGGTAGGAGTAATAGATACACTTAATCTAAACTCACCGTAGCCTCACCGCCAGTCCAATGCAACACATTATGGTAAAAATTTAAAGCATGTTGTGAAAAATTATCGAAGAAACAGATGGGTACATCAGATCACCATTTCTATTGGAAATATTTGAACAAGATTCCATAATATGTATATGTACCTCTTTATACTCAAACCATCAATAATTAGTTAGCCGAATATAAACCCGAAAGCCGGACCGCTGTGGTATAAATGCTTATGCATGGTGCAATCTAGTACAAATATTGTAGATGAACATCGTAATTATCTGGTTTTGCCAAGTTACCGCCTTACCGGAATTCAACTTTAGCGTCACATCATGTATTTCGACATCACATCAATTACCTATGTCTTATATCCTATCTGAAATGTATTCAACTGTAAAAAATACTTTTGTAAACAATTACTTATACTCCAACTGGCTTAATAAGTTGATGCAAAAGTAAATGAAAGCATTTTACGCTATCCTGCACCAAATGACAAATGAAAAGCATCACAATCATCAAGTTACGGTAGCAGGAAAGCCTACATTCCTCCTGCTGAATTTCCATTGCGTGAGGTTTATTAGAACTTCGATATATCCACGAGGCGCTTGCACGTTACGTATGCAAAAACCATCCCGAGAACCAATCTCTCGGGCATTCCGGAAAAACGTGAAAAAAAGAACTACGCGGCAAGATGCTCCATGGGTGTCCTCCGAGGCCTCTCACTCCCGGGACAAGACGGGAGAAAGGAGACGTAAAAAAAGGATACGCAACTCCACAACCATGACTCCATCCCTTCGCCTCCTTCACTTCGCGGACAGAAAAGAATATAATAACTGGCCAGAGACGACCTTACGCCCGACACCGAAAAACATCCGCGCCAACTCCTCGAGTATGAAAAAGGTTCCGTGAGCATGGGAGAGGCTCCTTGAACACCGCAAAGTATACATCACGGTGAAAGAAACGAAATCAAAGAGGTGAAAAGAGGAGAGCTGTATATGTGGAACCAAAGAGAGAATTTTTAAGGGAAGACTCATTTCGTTATCTTAATTTTTTCGGACATTTTCGTCTGAGAACGATGGTCTCGTCTCCCAGACAAAAGTCTTATTCATCCATCACGAGGAGGGAAAAAAGGGGAAGAGCCGCAAGGGATGCAAAAAGAATGACGGGAAATATCTATGGCTCCCGTTCTTCTCCGGCAGGTAGCTTTCCTGCAGATGAAATGAAGCGGTTTAATGCAACTTACAGCAGATGCTTCTCAGGTAGGAATTTTTTCTTAAAGAAATACATTTTCGGATTTTTCGACGAGACGTTGCGGCGACTAGCTGCGCATCTTTGGGAGGTGGAAATTTTTAAGGAGATGGAGATTTCGGATTCAGTCGCTTCTAGAAAGGACGTTATGACGTCTTTTTGCGTCCCGCTAACGTATGTCTTTGGCGACTTTTTTCGGAGGAGATATTTCGTAAGTAAAACATGGTGAGACGGTGATGTAATGCTATTCTTAGATTTGCATTACAGTCGTATTAACGACCTCTTTGCAGATGTGAGGACGTCTGCTCTATTTGGGGGTCGCGTACCTTACTATCCTACATAGATTTGTACACGATTTGTATTTTAATTACGTCCATTACTAGTATCATTTCCAGGATACATGGCCGCTGTTGATGTCTTTCCAACTAGTCACAACTCCATGGCAATCGATTCATTCCCTCCTAACTTTCAACCCTGGAAATGGCCATTACTATTGCGAAAGTTACTAAAAATTCGCTAATTGGTTACTCTCAGGAAGAATAATGTCAGTTTATTTATCCATTTACAACGCATTTCTGTCGCGATAAGACACCGAATCGTATGGTGATGTTATTTTACACCATGTTCAACAGCCAACATATATATCACAGTATATTAATTTCTACATAATCTTCAATACCAGTATCCAATATTATATAAAGTTTTCATTACAAATATCAAACATTGTGACGTAACCACACGAACTAACTACAAAAGTAGACAAGCTACAACGATTTAAAATTTAAATAGCTTTAAATGACAAATAAATTTACAACCAATACCAACGGCGTGTACATCTAACAATAAACTCAAATTATACCATAAAATTTACATATACAAATACGGAATATCAGTACGCAAACCACGGTGCCAACCAATAACTTTATAACGGCGCACTTAAGTAGATGTAATTTACATGTGAATTCGCAATTACCATACATTCCCCGTGCATGACTTGCAAATATTACTTATCATACAAGATTCTTCAGGGTTCCGGATAGGCCTTCATGTTTACCATAGCTGTCATGGGGACCACGAAGTTTAAAGCGTACATCATTCCACCAGGCAATTCCCTACACGTTTCACATTCCGTTGTACTCGCCTAAGTTTTTTTCTTGGTCTCTTAGTGAAATGTTTAACATTTTTAGAAAATAGTCGAAGAATACTGCAGGTAGACAGTTCCATTCCTTGATAGTCTATTTAGAAAAAAAGTGTTTCAGTACTATCGACAAAAACAAGACAAAACAAAAATTAAGATAAACCATTTTAGAATATGAGTATATGGAAGCTATCACCTTAAATAGTTCAATATAACGGCTTCTTTACCAGAAGGTTGATTAATTTTAAATTTTTATTTGCGTGAAATCATTCTTGATAATAGTGCGAAACATAGCGATTTCCAAAAAAAGCTATTCTACGTTAAGACATATGAGCAATTTAATTGTTAAACCGAAAAAAATAAATGCATATATTTACAAGATGATCCTCTAGAAATGTATTCGGTGGATGTCAATAAAACTTATAACGCAATCCTAAAAAGGAGGAGGAAAGGTGAAACAGTTAAATCCGAAAGCAATGTCCTATTAAGCAAATAAATCACGGTCAAACAAAAAAACATGGAAAATTTCAAAGACTTTTAAGGACAAACAATAGGATGGAGGAAATATGAAATCAATGAATCCGAAGCAATATCGAAGGTAAACGTGCTGAATTGAACCCAAACCAATCGCTGGAAAATTTACAAACAAATGGATGACGGAGAGGGGTGAAAAAACGCAACGGTGGATGAATACAATATTAACACAAGCGGAATGTATGCGGAAAAAGCCTTTGCAAATTATCGTTTGCATCACCGATAACAACGCGTTTTCTTCGCAACGCATACAATTAACGGTCAGAAGCTCTTTAAATACCTTGAGATGATGAAAATTTCCTGTTTTTACCAGAAAAGGAAATACTGTGGGAAAGAAAATGGATGAAAGTCTTCTACTCTTTTGGGAAAGCAACTGATATGTCCATCAATTATCTATTTTACAGTAGGTTTATGCGCTCTGATATTACCGAAGCATTTCCTCTGCTTTCTATTTACTCAAATCTTCATTTGCCTCATATTCTACCTCTCAGCCTTGCATTTCCTGTGTACATTCTCTAGCATCTTACCTCCTAATACTTCCCATGGCAGTTCATTCCATCGCAATAACTGACCCATCCAGTATTACTTCTTCAACCCCTTCTCCTCCAACTCAAGCACTTCCTAACTTGTTTACCTTTCCACCCAACAGACATTTTAGAGTGTTGGCCCAAGAAATGCCTTTCTGTCCTCCATTATTTTTATGGTCTCTTTCTTTTAAATCATACGGAAAAGTCTCAATCTCCCCTTTAATAAAGACGTGTTATTATTATTATTATTACATCGGAGAAATATTTCCGTTATACAATTTCTGGATAGCTTAGATTCATTACTGGAGAAACGCAAGGTTGAAATAAAAATCAGTTTTTTGGTCACAAAGATACATTTTGGCCAGCATTTGCTTTCCTCCTTTCCCGTTAACAAATCTACCATGAGAAACGTATCAAACGATCAGAAATGAAATAACTTCAGGACCACACGAGAACGGATAAAAAACCACGTAACACACGGGCTATGTATAGAGAACACCAGCTATATAGTTACGTATTTTCAATGTCAAGTGTGGACGCCAAGAGAATGTCGAATTTAGAATTGTTTGATAACATTCCATACCATACAAAATCGTGGAATCCGATGCAGCTTGGCATAATATATTTTTACCACAGGTGAAAACCATTACTCGATCCGGAATGCTGGGATAATTTCAAAACATTTCCACCGAGGAAGTTACGCAGTTAACTCGAGGAAGTTATAAACGACGAGGGAGGTAGTTAATGAAACAGAATTGGGTACTGGCATTTCCTCGGAATGACCTACAATTAGAGAGGTGAGACGAAGTGGAAACAACCACCTCATCCAAGTGCTTCTAGAAACGATAACTTACTAAAGAAACAAAAGCGGAGCAAGCCTCTTCGTTGAGCATCTCCGCAACTTCCTTTTCCTCTACGGCCGTCAACTCACTGCCCGTTGCATCCCACGCAATCTCATCAAATTGATCTCCGAGAGCCCTCGTCCTTCTAACACTTAGGTAACTTCCCCGTTGCTCCAGTTCCAGTCTCTCTAATCATCTTTCCTCGCACACCCCTCCTCCATAAAACTATTTCTCCCAATGCCTCTACATCGTCTCCCAGTACCGCATCCTTCGTTATGGATTCCACTGGAGTTTTTCAATTAATCCCATTTCGCAATGAAATTATAGACACTACAAAAATGTTAATTTCAATCCTAGACGACAGGAAAAATAAAGAAAAGGAACCACTCTTCTCTGGAAGCCGTCATATTTAATAATAAAAAAACACTGAAGAATACCACAAACAAATCAAAATAAGCTATTACTAATAGAATCTAATACATACTTTTCCGTATAGGTCTTGTCACTTTATGATGATCTAAAGGGTCAAATCACGGTCGTGAACTGAAATATTGTGTTAAAAGTATAAATGTTCTTTTTCGTTATTCTTTATAAGGCGCGACTACTTTCGACGTATAAGCGTAATTTTCAAGTGAAGAAGAAGCACAGAAGACGACGAGGATGACATTATACGTAGAAGCAAGTCGTGCTTTACTTTGGTTTTGATTTGTGTGTCGTATTTTGCAGTTCTCTTAAGTTAAATAACATCCTATTCCCTTACAAAAGTGGTAAAGTTTAAGGAATAACAAGTGTGAAAAATAGCGACCTAAGTTACCTTCCTTTCCTTTATCCGTGGTAAAGTTTTTTTTTTATTTTTCTTACTATTCATGTAATACCACTAAGTAAGGCGTCATGCAGCTGAAGTTATCATTTCTAGATGTTTTCTAATTAAATTCTTCAGGTAAACACTTATGAAATAAAGTTTTGACACCACAAACGGAGACGGCCTGAGGTACAATGTTTCAAACATTTCAACTAAAGCCTAAGTTATAATGTTTCATTGTCTTCTAACAGAATTGCAACTTTATGGCCTAAAATAAGAAAATTCTTACGCCAAATATCGGATTACCCACCTTCCTTCTGGAGATGGATTTGTAACCCTCCTCTCTATAATATATACGATAAAGACAAATGAAAAGGAAGCTTAAAAAAATTAAGTTTTTTTTTTATTTCTATGAATTAATGAAAATTGAATGCCTTAGATAAAGTGAAATAAATATCAAACAATGTGACATAACCACACGAACTAACTACAAAAGTAGACAACGTACAAATTAAAATTTAAATAGCTTTAAATGACAAATAAATTTACAACCAATACCAACGGCGTGTACATCTAACAATCAACTCAAATGATACCATAAAATCTTACATATACAAATACGGAATATCAGTACGCAAACAACGGTGCCATTCAATAACTTTATAATGGCGCGGCTAAGTAGATGTCATTTACATGTGAATTCGCAATTACCATACATTCCCCGTGCATGACTTGCTAATATTACTTATCATACAAGATTCTTCAGGGTTCCGGATATGGCTTCATGTGTACCATAGCTGCCATGGATACCACGAAGTCACGTACATCATTCCACCAGGCAATTCCCTACACGTCTCAGATTCCGTTATACTCGTCTAAGTTTTTTTCTTGGTCCCTTAGTAAAATATTTAACATTTTTAGAAAATAGTCGAAGAATACTGCAGGTGGACAGTTCCATTCCTTGATAGTCTATTTAGAAAAAAGTTGTTCAGTACTATCGACAAAAACAAGACAAAACAAAAATTAAGATAAACAATTTTAGAATAGGAGTATATGGAAGCTATCACCTTAAATAGTTCAATATAACGGCTTCTTTACCAGAAGGTTGATTAATTTTAAATTTTTATTTGCGTGAAATCATTCTTGATAATAGTGCGAAAAATAGCGATTTCCAAAAAAAGCTATTCTACGTTAAGACATATGAGCAATTTAATTGTTAAACCGAAAAAAATAAATGCATATATTTACAAGATNACCCTTTAGATTACAAAATAATTAATCAACCACGCTGCGCAAACGGTGGGAAAAAATATCTCAATGCAAATTTAAATACCCAACAGGGATACGACTTCAAAAATTTAAATAGCCAGATGAGTGGTTAATGAAAATTGAATGCCTTAGATAAAGTGAAATGAACTCCTCTTGAGTTCTCACAAAGTCAGATGAATCGTTGCCGACGTTTCGATGGTTTACTCTGATATCGTCTTCAGGGTGTTGAGTGTTCGGGTCAAGTTTTCCTCGTTTATATATGTTCCCGTTAGAGTCTGCTGCGTCCTGATCGGTCGATTCCCGTCAACTGCGGTTACTCCTAATTAGCTAAAGCACGAGCTTCAATGACTGGTGGAGAACTCGCATTCATCCTAAGTATACGCCAGGAAGGCACGAAATCCTTCAATGATTGACCTTCCTGGTATATATGAAACAACCATTCTTCCAGGAATAAAATTAAATTGAAAATAATTATCTTCTTAATACATGTGCAAATAATAGGGATATGGGAAAAATATCATTGGATACAACAGCCTAAAGAGACTAAATCTGTTAGGAAGACTATAAATAGCATAGCATTTGCGGCTATACAAAGTAAGTAGTTTAAGTATTCCTTATCTTCTTAATGGTAATAAGGCTGCATTATCTTAACACTTAACTCTCTTAACTTAGCACTCTTAACAAGAGAAGAATAACTGTTATTTTTCAGTTATTCTTCTCTCCAACATAGTTGCAAAAATACGCACTGAGAGCAATACTTGAAAAGCGTGACCCTGAGAACCCTAACCCCTACTTGATGGAATATTTCGACGGATAGTTTGCCCGTAAACAACAGATTTCAAGAGATTCTCCAGAACTCCAATGTCTTACCTTAGCCGTGTTCCTTATAGAGTCAATCACATAACGTTAACACTTCCAACATTTGATAAACAAATCTTCCACTAAAAATTAAGTCGCCAAAAAAACTTAAGCCAGAGGAATGTATTGCACTAAGTAGCATTGGAATTTTTGTTCCAAAACATTTAATCTTCAAATATTGGAACGTGAGTTCTTGATTTATTTTAGTGACAAATTACAGATTTCAAAACGTATTAAAGAGTAAATCACATCTTGTTCAATTAATTGCAGCGATTTTAATTTAACGATGCATTAATCTCAAGATTGAAGGGGTACCTACTAAAAAGGCGAAAGGGCTCTTTTTCATAATGCACAGGTCATGAATCGCTCAGTGCGCTCCCAATAAGCGTATAAGAGGTACAAACCAATTTGGGAACAAATTAAAATTCTTCTCCCGGTTTCAAATCCCAACGTAATCCGAAAACTCCTCTCTTCTGATAGAATGCATTCAATCCAATATCTCTCATGCCGAGTATTTCCTTCCATTTCGCTAATTACTTGCATTTTCCTTGATAGAAAAGGAGAGCTCATTACAGGCCTCCTCTTCTTGGACCGGGGAATCTTCGGAGAGATTATTTGAGACGGCAATTGTAAGGGCGAATCCCGGGCAAAAGGAGGAGATTGCGGGAGTAATAATTCGAGACGACGCATTCTCCTTTCCGTTTCCGGCATGAATCCACGTACTAAGGTATTGTTGTTCCGTCCCCATTGAGACAATGACCATTAAGGTTCGTAATGAGAATGGCTGGTCCCGTTAAAGAAGAAAGGGTAGAGAAAATGGAAGACGCTTTGAGTAATTCATTGCTTCCGCAAAATTCCTAGTTCCCGAGTCCGAGGGAGATGTTTCTTAATTATTCTACCGAACGTTGCTTAGGATAGGACCAAGATAAATGCGCTCAGAAATCCTCGTTTCGGGTGCATGCTCCTTTATCGATTTTGATGGGAAATGAGTTCTTTTGCCCAACTGGAGCAATCTTAAAGCGGACTAAACAAAGCGAGAGATTCATTGTGATCTGGATGGAGCGATACCTAGAGCTAATCAAACGGTTGCTGATAAATTCGAAGCAAATTACACATGCTGTAAAGGATCGCACCATTGTAGATATATCGAACAAGCTAAGAAAATGTAGTAGAGGACAAATCAAGGCATTCAACGGCGCATGGAGAAAATTGCTATCAATCAACTAAAATTTTAAAATAAAATTCTTCAGAGGTTACGGGGAACTAATTTAATGGACTATTCGTTCGTGCGGACTAATTCGAGCTTCATTTCTGAAGGGCACTGTTTCCTAACGTACGAGTATTGTCCTCCGTGACCCACCTACTTATTTACTCAAGAGTTTGCAAAACCCTAAAGCAACGCTTTCCCAGATTTTGTCAACCACTTCTCAAACACGTACTCGACCAAACTTCGTGGAACTTTAAGCCCCTGAACTCGACAGCTTCTGTGTGAATTTAAATTGAAAAAGAAACAACCAGGTGTAAAATAAAACATTTTACTTGCATTGTAAAATTTCACTGAACGACAACATACAATTAAAGCGCTAATATTCTGCGAAATTGGAGGAATGCGATACTCTCGGGTAACGAACACTAAAAGAGCTTATTATAACCCATAACATCGGTTTGAATGCCAGCACCAAAGAGTACGTTTACTGCTGCTTTTGAGTTCCAATCTTACTGATGTAAAATCTTAAATTATGTGTGTGAGGTAATTGAGTTATTTTCGTCCCGGAATCTCATTCGATAATAGAATATTAGGAATAAATAACGTAAAATAATTTTTATTCGTTTTATTCATTTATTTCCCGATAACCCCACAAATATATATTTACTGGAAAACTACAATAGTAGTCGTAAGCAGTAACAACGGACGTACCCAATCAAACATTACCTAATCAGAAAAATTCGATCAGCCGGAACTCGATCCCGGGACCTTGGGGTCGGATCACTACCACGTTAATCACTCCTCCGCGGCTGTCTAATGGCAATCCTGTACATCAGGCGGCACACCAAGAACTTCCTAGCGGCATATCCATTGGCTCATTATCCCAGTTGGGAAGCGTCGGTATAGAATACGTTGAAAACAAAATTTAACTGAAACTCTTTATAATGCTAACTACCATTCTTTCAACTTAAGGATTTCGAGACAGATCGTCACTTCTCTCCTACATATAACAGAGTTTTACAGAATATCCCCATTGCATAAACTTCTGCGACTAACTGAAAATTTACCTCCACCAAATCTAGCGTATCTGCAGGGTATTTTTCAATTAAAATATTTCCTGCAAAATACATCCGCTTGCACGAAAAATGAAACGGATGAATGAGGAAGATGAATGGCCTACTTCTTAGGCAGGGGTGCTTTCACTGCGGAATTAATAATCTGCATTTGTAAATTGGTTTTAGAGTCCAATATCTATAATGGTTCGTTCTAGTCCTAATGATGGTATTAATTCTCATCGTTGCGAATAATCCATTGCTTTAATGGAGTGAACGAATAAAAAGAAGGGATAAGCTAAAATTCTGCTACAGCGCAGTGGAACTTTCTGCAAGCAAAAAATGTTGTTGACAAAGAGGTAGTTTTTCCCAAAGAGATATCAAACGAAATGCACATACATACAAAACGTATTAGCCGTCAATAAAATACGTGCTTAAATTTCCCATTTCCGTAATTCTCGAAAGTTTTAATTTTTGAAAGGGATATTATACGGCACACCGATAAGTAAATTAGTATATTCATTACATAATTGAGAGCTGCATAATGAATCCTACCCTTAACCAATCGCAATCCATTATCATTCGTTAGAAATAGGACCCAGAATCTAAGGTCTTTCCCACTTTAAAGTTAGCGAAATCTGACGTTTATTTTTTCTTTCCCAAAAAATATATGTTTCATGATACCAGTCTTCATCAATTTACTTGATTTATTTACTTTATTTATTCCGAGTCGCCAATTATTGTTATATTTTATGTTTCAAATTAATTTAGATTTATAAATTGTTTTACAATATGAATTTTTGTCAGGATACTGATATGAATATCCCGTTGCGTATTTTTAGTAAGTATTACAAATAACGATCAAGCCAGAAAGTGAGCTACCGAAGGCTACAAAATAAATCGGATATAAAAAAACGCTTGGGAAAAAACTACCCTGTTTTCCATTATCACAATGTCCGTAACGTAGACATTGTCTTCAAAAAAATGAGTCGAAGAACACCGAATGATGCGAAAGGGCAACGTAGTAAAATCGGTTTCCTTGAGTGGTACTCCAAAATTTTGAATGGAGAAGAATAAATTTCTTCACCTCACCTATTACTCAGACATTTAGAATCAATCTCCCGTTAATTCTCCTCATTCCCAAACGGTAATGCGGTTTGAGCGAAGGATTCGGTTTCTTCGGCACGTGAAGTGGAACAGGTCGTTTTTAAACCCATCCGATACTGTGCAACAGCTCTGTATCCTCAATTGCGCTCGCCGGACCTCGCATCATGTGGGGAGTGGACTAAATTTGATTGGTAGAGCCCTGCGATTTCCAGATCGCATACATTTACGCATCCCCGTTTGCATTTCTCATTCCCTCTACACAGCCGCCGAAGCGATTACAACGTTTTTATTCCGATTCGCGTTCATTTTTTTATCATCGCCCTCGCGGGTGCCGGGGTTTGCGATTGAAACTGAAATGGCTCCGTTACAGTCGCGAAAAATAACACTTCTGCACGACGTCAATGTGGTTCCCCCTCTGCTGCAATGATCATTCAACCTGTAATCGCAAAAAATACTCTCGCGATGAAATCCCGATGATTTCCGGGGGTTGAGAAAGCTGGATGTTTTCCGGGGATTTGCCTTCCCTGTTTTACTATCGCTGATTTACTAAATATTCCCCTCCCTTCTGTCAATACACACGGAATGATTGCCGTTTGCCTCCTTTACGGACAAGCGAACAATTTAATTAATACCTTTGATTAAATTCCGATCCGGAGATGGATAATGATTAAATCAAGTACGACTGAGCAAACTTGATGAAATATTTGCGCTGGTAGGAGAGCGGTGGGGGATTGGTTGGGTGATTTCCTGTTTAGCTTTCAACGTGTCCAACATGTCCGTTCGTAAAAAGTGTTTCCATTGTATGCGTGCCATGTTTTAGCGTCAAATTTATATAGTAAATGTGATAGAATTTTGAAAATGTTTCATTTGTATTATCCTCCGAGATTCATAATGAAATATTATACACGAAACTTATGGTAGGGAAACTTTAATGTACTTTTACTCAATTGCATTCAAGATATTATGAAAACTACAAAGGAATTAACGTTACTGACAACCATGTCTACCATTATTTTGAGTCACCTCTTATGGAACACTATGGCAAGGTATTATTTTAAGGCTCGGTATTATAGTGTACTTAGAATGGACTTCAACTAATGTTCATTTTATGGTCCGGTTTGTTCGAGTAAAATTAAAGATAACAGTTAATATCCATTCTAATCCATCGCTTACATAGAAAATTAACTCCTATATCCACTTTTATTCTAGCAAACCATAACAAGATCCGCACCTAAAAACAACATTAGCTGAATTCTATTTCAAGTATACCTTATAATATCAGGCCTTAATTCATTGTGCTGCACGTATGTTAATGCTTCTCTCCCATAATTATCTGATTTTATAAGAAAAACAAGGGAAAAGTACCTTACTCGTAATCTTACTTCATTCCTCCTTCAGAGGTTTTGGTAGATAATCGTGGAGGACTTGAGGTTCAAACCAACCAAAAGACTGAACACTACACATCAATAAATAATATTTATTTAATACATATAATTGAATGATGCAGTTTGGTAGCAAGTGAAAGGTAAAGGGAAAATGTCATACATTTGATAATGACATGTGAGGAAACATTACATTTCAATTACATCTACGATATCAGCCGTGGCTCCATTGATAATTATCAGAGCTAACTTTGGGGGAATGCAGACTGATTACTTCAGCCGGCCATGAAAATGTTGGGATTGAGAGGAATAATTTCTATATAAAGATTTAAATATAAAAACAACTATTTACGCCGTAAACTCAAATTTAAATGGACGTTGAATTTATTTCCCCCGAATCTTTTTTCATCGGAGCGATTTGATAAGCTTAAACCAAAAGGTTATCGGAATTAACCCTGTCATCGAATTCTGTTGACGATTCAATCTCCACAAATATAAAAATATATGACGAATATTTCCTATCTCGGCCGAATTATTAAACGTCACGTAGCCCAAATATTTGGGTTACGCATTCTCTAGGCATTTCAAAAGAAAAAGTTGAGGTTAGACATCACTCTCAAACTCTCACAAAACCTTTGCGCAGATTTCACTATTTCACCTCGGTTAGCGTCCAAAAACCAGCATCGCTTCCTGGAGTATGCTTGACCTGCCACGAAGGCACTGACCAACCTTCCATCCCACACACTGCCTATGACAGCAAGGCAAGCAAGAGGAGCGGGCGAAGCATAAGAATGACCCGTAATTGCCTCTCGCATGAAAAGATGGAAGAAAGAGCGAAAAAAAGATGACAAAAACGAGGGCTTTGGAGGCACGCCGCATTTGACCGGCTCGGTTTAAAAAGGGCCACGTCATCGCTTAAGAGAATATGAGGGAGAAAGGACAGCGGAAATGTTTTTGGCTTCGGCACGGAAAGACTTTCCTCTCGGAGGAAAGGAAAGAGCCACGCGTGTATATGTGTGCGGGTAAGGAGGCTGGAATGTAATGGGCCAAGGGTCAGCTCTGAATAGCGCAGGAAAGAGTAAAATGGGGTCTCACATTTCAAATAAACGGCCCGAGGGCTGAGCAAGGATAGGGGGAAGGTTTTTCGCTAAGTGAGGGAGGGTTTTCGTGGGAGAACGTGTAAGCTTATAAATAGCACATGTTTGTGAGTGGGTGGATGAAGTGGTAAAGAGATAGGGGAAAAAAGTTCGAGATTTCAGAGGTGTATGCGGAGGTTATATGTTTTGAAGAAAGGTCCGGGCGGAAAAAAACGCGGGAGCATTAGCATAGTTTACATCGCTAATTTAATGAAAAGAAATTCGCCGTAGAATAAGGGTCCGCCATTCTTTACCCGCTCCGAGTGGCGGGAAGAGGATTATATTCATTATTAACTCCGTAATACAGTGCTCATCCCTAAGTGAGGCGTATTTTATTTGGAAACGGCTAGCGTTTAATTACAAAAGGTGGCCCGCTGAATTCTGTTCGAGCTATCCTTGTTTTTTTATCGCGGCTCCTCCTTCATCGCTTCACGTGCTTTTCAGCCGTCCTTTGTGAAGGAGATGTTTATGATTTTAATTACGGAGGCCGAAGTTTCAGGTCCGGCGTATTTTTTCAGAAAAGGATAAAGATCAGATTTTGCTCCCGCGGGATTGCTTGTTATGCAATGGGGGCATGTTGTGATGTGAAGGATTTTTCCTTAAATGGAAGGCAACGATTTCCCGGGTCTTCATAAAAATGCCATAAACCCCGCGGATGATAATAGGCCGTGATGTAATTAAAATGGAAGGTATATCATTTAGGGTACGTTTTACAGTTTGCTCTGAAAAAGGCGGCATCGTTTCACGAAAGTAAAAGGATTATTATGTAGAGCTCAGAAAAAGTTAGCAGGGTTTCCAGAAGCGTAAGAAAGATACTTTTATTTTCTCAATAAAAAATTGATGTATCCTTATGGCGGTACTTGTATAGAAATTTCGAATATCTTCCAAACTCTGAAATAAATTTTTCGCGAATAAAACTAAATAAATGAATAATAATTAGAAAATAAAATAAATTGTCGATTTTTCTCAGGAAAATTTGCCGGAAACATTCCCACAAAAGGAAGGATACCCAAGGGGATCAAAATATTAGGGTTTGCTATTATCTGTAATCTTATCCAATACGGCATAAACTTAAAATCCCCTAGGGCAAAATATCAGAACGTGAGAGCTTAGTGGTTTAAACCTCCGCAAACAGGGACACGCTTCATTACCGTTTCCCACATTGGATAGAGATTTCCTTCCAAAAGCGGGCTACGAAAGGTCAAATGTAAAGCCGGAATTCGGATTTCAAGATGGTAAATAGCCTTGTTTCTAAGCCCGCTGAAGAGAGCTTATTTCTCCCACATTTTCCGTAATTTATCACAGAAATACCATTCAATGAATTAAGATGATAGCTTATCGTTTGGTATAACAATTCTGTTAAACTTCGAAAGCTCGTCTCCAGGAATAAAACCTAGTTTTGACGAATTCATTTATGATCACTTTTCTTTGAAATATTTCTCTCCCGTTGAGGCTCAATATTTCACTTTGGATTTGGCACTGAACCGGAACCGAACCGAAAACAGAAACAGAAAAGGAAAAATTACTGCTTGAGTGAAAAGCGAACACGAACTGGAAAATTAAACTCCGTGAACCTAAACCGAAAACAGGTGTTCTTGATCCGATTATGCTCTCGGACGCAGGTTGGGAATCCTTGAAAGAAAGGAGATTGGAAGTTAGGCTGCGATTACTTGACAAATTTCGAGACAGTGCGTTTGCGGAATACGTAATCAATATTATGCGACCCCACTGCTATTTTGGCCGATCCGACAATGAGCGTAAAATAAGGGAAACAGATGCTAGGACTAGTTGTTTTAAGGACTCATTCTTTCCGCGAACGATACGCGATAAAGAAATAGCTCGAACTTCCTGTGTTTATACCCCCTGCCCCACGCCGAATGGCGGTTTGTAGGGTATTGATGTAGATGGAGATTATTAGTTGGCACAAAGTGCAGCAGTTGTTATATACAATAAACATCCATATGTGTGACTTACAAATCTACTAATGATATTTAAACTTCGATAAACTTCAAGAACTGATTCTTTGGTTATTTCTTTTTCGTCAATAGTTTTCTGGTAATACTAAATTAACATTTAAGGTCACACATAACATTTAAGGATCACGTAAACATTAAACAGGGGTTATATTTCCGGGGAAAGAAATCGGATCTACTCGGTACAGCAGCTGCTAATGGAGTAAAACAGAAGCGAATTTCGGTGTTTTTATTGAATTATAGCGAAAACCAGGAAATAAAACGAAGTTTTACAGTATTTCTTTCGGTTGATCTTCACGCTTCTCAAGGTTAAAAATGTAACTAAAATAAATTACATCTTGCATTCTTCATTCGTATAGAATTATAGGAAGGTTTTAAAGGCATAATATTGAATAGAAATTCATAAATCGAAAAATATGTTTATTTACCCCCAGAGGAACGCTTTAGGAGCACGCAGCCAAGATGTTCAAGAGTCAAAACTTTTAGATAAGGAACATGAGCCATCAAAAGAATTTAACATATGAAAAATGGCAGTACCGACCACAGAGAACTAAGTAATGGGATGAAACCAATTGCTAGAGAGGGTTGTAAAACAGGATGCTAGGAGAAACATGAAGAAGACAAAGAGGAAAGTTGTCAGACGATGCAAAAAGAGGGGGCTGACTTAAAAAAAAAATCTTGGACCAACCTAGAGGTAGAATGCTCGTATTTGTTAACCAAGCTAACTTCATCGTAATCAAGAGAGCTGAGATCACTTCTGAATGTCAATTTACCGATGAAAACACTCTGAGTTTATTCACCGCGTAAGAAGAAGCCAGTTTTAACCTAAATGATAAACATAAAGGTAACAGCTCGCTTCAGCTTCGCAAGATTGAAATTTGGATTCGACAAATAACAGCAGCATATATATGCCCACCAAAAAGAGAGAGAACCATTTACAGCAATGAAAATTAATCATAAAGATATATCTCACATTGATTGCTTTTAGGCTATCAACGTAAGGCTTCGATTTATGATATGGCAGTAGAACATTTTAACCTTGAGCATTTCGTCGACTTCCTATTAAATACGGATCTATACCAGCGTCAACAGTCTACCTTCTCCCCAACGGTTCTGTTCCTTCAGTCTTTCCTTATTGCTTTGCTTATGTAATCTAATATGACTCAGCTCCTTCCGAAACAGCAGTCGAGATTAGCGATGATTTCGTAAAGGAATTATATGATGATGTTCTTTCTTCCAAATCTCGAGATGAAATTCGCAAGATTAAAATTTTAAAAGTTTCCTTCGGTAGCTTTCTTCTGGAAACATGTTTCAGTAATGCAATTCAATAACAGTAGAATGAATTACAATTATATTTGAAGGGTTATTCCTTAGAGAGCTTTTGAAACAATTTTACTATTTTCTTAATAACTAAATTGTAAATATTTACTATGCAATACATATACACAGTCTGTTCCTATAGATTTTCTACTGCATAGGAGAAAGCAATCTAAAATGTAATCAAAACTTAGAGAATAAAATCGAAGTTCCAAGAGAAAATTATACTTGTTGTGTAACAAACAATTTAACACATTGCAAATTCTACGATCGGCGAATTAAGGGAATATTTAACTCTAAACCAACTTCTTTATTTTCGCTTACGCAACTGCTTTCGTTTTAAAATCATACAAAATTCGCTACATAATCACATTTAGATATTTTCTTTTCTTAGTTTCCCTAGGTTAAAAAAATATAATCAATGCTGTTTCCATGTGGAAACAATTCTTTCTATCAATTAGAGTAATTTACCACGAACCGTAAATACACATACATGGTACTATGTACCGAAATTTCAATTAATATTTTTTAAGATATTCCTATTTATTCGACTGATATATATTCTACTGTTACTAACCTGAGAACTAAATTACGGCTTCAAATTGCTTGATTAATAAAAATAAAGATACCCTTAAAATGAGTCTTCCATTTGTTAGTTACGACTTTATCAAATAGAACGAAATACCTCCAATATGTATTCAGGTTTAAGGCATAAATATTTTAATGAAACTATTTCTGAGATAGGATAAATTGCTATTTCCGTACACTAGAAACTAGACAAAGTTAGTTGGAACATCATACCCCAAAGACGGCTTTTGTGGTGATGCGGGCGTGTATTTTGCATATCTGCGGTGGGAATGGCAGAAACCGAGGAAATGCGTATATATTTCTCTCCACAGTTAACGATTATGACTACGGAATCCGCGACAAAGTGTCTCCCTCGACCTTTAAATACCTACGACATTCCTTCTTGATATCCCCATCTTTGGCCACATTTCCTTATTTCAGTCATCTTCCTATTCCATTGCCATTTCCTCTCCATTAAGCTACTACGTTTCTCCAGATTCTCTTTTTTCCTCACTCATGCTTTCCCTTTCTCTTATAATGCACCCCATCTCCTTGAGGAAAATATAACCTTCAGTTTTTTTCTTTTATTCCCAGACGCCCGTCCAACCTTCACGCCTCATCAAAGTCCATTTTCAGAAAATGCTTCTATTGGATAAGCTGCCCTTTCTCTTTTTGGCATTTTTTTAGTTTATCTATTTGTACCGATTCGCGTATGATTTATAGGCTTTTCTGTTACTCTGCTTTAATGAGAACGCTACAGAAGGAGATTGCGAAATACAGCCCCGTGTACAATGTATTACCGACATTTGGCTCTTTCGGCTTACATATTTATCGAGAAGATTCCAGAAAGAGCTCGACAGATTATTTGCGTTTTCAAATACAATATGGGATAATTGTAGATCAATACGAGAAATCATCTTCAAAGAATATAAGTAATAGCAGAAATGCACCAAACCTCAACCAAACAAATGACAATTAACAACGAGTATGGAAAGCCTCATTACTTAATTAGGATAATTTAATAATTTCAAAATTCTTAATTTCGTTAAAACCTACACAATGAAACTAATATCAACTTACACTCAAGATAATGATTTTTTAAGAGCTAAATTAATGTTGTGATGTTTAATCTAATTATTTGCCTCTAAATTAAAACGAATATTTCAATGGATTAGTTTTAATAAAACTAAATGCAGAAAATTTTAAAATGAATTACTCGGCAATGCAGTATGCAAGTTCGTACACATAAAAATGTTTCTTTATCGAAAATATCAAAAAAAAATAATTTCGAAAATGTAAACAGTAGCTTTACTAAGAAGAATATACCTTATATCTTGCAAATGATAGTGAATAAATTAATCTTAGATCGACTCTCATTTGCCCACTAAAAGAATCATTTATTTCATTCTCTTTTAGCCACAACACTCAGCCAAGCCCATTGGACTAATTAAAATGACGGCAAAATTTCATACTACTACCAACCATGATTTATTTGAATGTTTTAAGACTTCCGGAGAAATCGTAAGCCTCATCATCAATTTTGAACGAGCCGTCTTCACTTTTCAACTCCGATATGATGCGATACACATTGTTCTTCGTTTTTTTAAAGAAAACCTGCAGCACTGGTTAGTAAATGGGTTCAATTTATCTGCGTTCGAAAATTATAAACTGTCAAATATACCTATCAAAATCACTCGGTATTCAATTTCAATTTGTAAACCGTATAAAGCGTCCTCGTGAGCTTGGTAAACAGTTTTCAAAGGATGAAGTGTTTTGGAAGATTGGAATCAAATACCCTGCGGGGAGCATATCGAATATTTTAGGATTTGGATTATTGAGAAGATGATTTACGGAAATGAGGTTGCCGGAGATGAGGAAAATATAATTTTGGCTATCGCTGAGTAGAGATTCTAATTTGATTGCAAATATCAATACCTCGCAAGTTCTCTTTATTCGTGCCAAATTTAGGATGCCTGGATTTGCCATGCGAAATATTATATCAGCGGCGGTTTCTTTCAACAAAACTTCTGGAACTAGTAAATACTCAAACAAACCTTCAAGTGTTTTCGACAATACAATACCACAAGTTAAATTTTCTGACTAACTCACAGTATATTCAGCTTCATTAGAGCATTAAAAAAAAGTAAATGTTTTTCAAGCAATTATTAACTGAAAACTGCAAAGGGAAGTCTGTTAGGATTTCTCTTTTCTCCTATTAATGATTCACTGAAAGATGGCTCCTCTCGTAATAACGAATGAGTCAATCAATAGATGAATTATATAAGAAGCCAAAACTGGAGAAATCAGTATACAATCGGTTTTCTCCAACCCTGCTGATACTAAAGGTCATCCGAAATGCCACTCGAACCGAGGACAAATTCTGGATTGGGAGAATCAACTTTTGAAAAGAGTGTTCTCGGCAGTGGTTGGGTTAGGTTGCATAGATTCTCGAACTTCCCTTGAATCAACGCCTTCCATAACCTTTCTTTCCTCCGCACAGTCCATTGGATCATCATGGTATGTTAAGGTTTCAATAACTGACGCGTACATTTAATGAATATAAATAAATAAATATAGCTAATAATGGTTATCGTGCAGGGAAGATTTCTGTATATATTATCACAACCTTTCTAAAAATCTAACGTAGAGCAAACTAACCGTACAATATCATATATAAACTGCAAATTTACTTGAGTACCAACGTCAGGTTATATCTCTCGGTTTTTACATACATCGACTTTATAATTACTTTGCTAAACAAAGCAGCGAAATTTATCTCGCTAGTTGTTTACCGATAATATTTAAATCCTCATAGTCTTCAGGAAAACCGGCATTGATGGGTAAGCAAAATTAAGCACTGTTCTACGCAACTTGAACACAAAGTTTTGACCATATTGCGGAAAATAGCTTTATCGTCTAGAATTCTTTTTCTGGTCTTCTCTCATACCTTTGCTGTCCCTTGCGCCATCCATCGCATCATAAACTCCAGCCTCGAAGCACATCTAACCCTTAAAAATATCACTTAAAACTTGCCGAACTTTTTCTTCCCCGCCAGTGAGAAATTTTCCGCCACATCTTGTAATATTTTTTGACTCGCGTTCTGAAACCAATGGATCCTAACTTCGATTCGAAATATTACGGAGGCGTTCCCAAAGGTTTATTCCCATGACAGGTTGCTGGTTGCG
Source organism: Ladona fulva (assembly GCA_000376725.2). Taxonomy (NCBI): domain Eukaryota; kingdom Metazoa; phylum Arthropoda; class Insecta; order Odonata; family Libellulidae; genus Ladona; species Ladona fulva. Next base: position 259,729 of record KZ308243.1, read on the forward strand.
TGTGTAACGGTGGGGAAGATGATGGAGAGAAAAGCTATCCCAGGATGAAGATTTCCAGCGGAAAGGCGAGGAAAAGTACGACCTCCGAGAGAATAAAGTTATTTTTGTGGAAACGACTACTAATACTAACGTTCTGACAAAGACATCTCATAATTTTCAAAGACATAATTTTGCGATGAGTTTTCCAGTAATGTGTTTGTTTTTCAACACCAAACGAAATACTCATGTCCTTTCATATACATAAGTCGGAAAACGAATAGTTTCCATAGAGAAAGGAACACGCCGAATGGAAATCTCATCAGCACATCGCTATCATACCTCCTGTGAACGTGAATATTAATCAAAAGGAATGTGTTCGTTTGGTTAACTCCAGGATTAGCGAAACAGCTAATTAATGGATGCTAAGTGAATGGAATTTCTCGTTGGATTCCTCTGCGCAAACATATTTCCCAACATTTCGAAGATAGAACGCATTTCCAGTAATCCTGCATTAGTTGAAGATGATTGCAGTGAGGCAGTATTGGGCGTTTCCCTGAAATTCTAGAGAACGATTCTTATTGAATCATAGTCTATTTTCCGAAGTAACTAACTACTACCATGACTTCCCCTTGAGCAATGGAGGAAGTAAAAGGTAAATGTAAAGTACTTTGTAAATATTTTTAGAATAGAATAGAATAATATATATCTTGAAAAATATTATTACGGATTCTATGTTCAAAATTCCAATTTCCGGATTAGCAATTGAGAATTGAATGTAATCTGACCGGAAATAACACATGCACGGGTATTATTAGGTAAAAAACAAACAATTATTATGTCTCGGTATTAAAACACAAGCATTTCAACACCGAAAAGTTCAAGGGAATCTTCACAGAATATAGATTCCCTTGAATTCAATATAACTAAATTAGATGGATAAAACTCATCGATATAACTTTCAAGTAAGCATTTAAGAGGTGGAAATTACAACCTTTGCTTACAAAAAAAATAATTCCAAAAAATACTTCGTATTATTACTAATAAATTATTTTAGATATTATTTACATTGCGTTCCACGATTTTAAGCCAAAACACCTGGAGTTTGCTTATGCAAAAGCAATGCATAAAATTTTTAACCAGGAGACCATCTTGTGTTTTCTAAATCATTATTTAAAGAGTACTGTGAAGGCTGGTATTCAGAAAAATTCAAAGAAAAATCTAATACTTCAACTGATTATTCTAAAAGCAGGTTATCTACCAATTTTGCAAACCGTCTACGGGTTTCGACAAATTTGATCCACTCTTGGGCGAAAAGATGTCGAAATCGATCCTATTTCCATAGAATTTTACGTAAATTGGCTTATTCTTTCCTTCTCATTAACATTAAAAATTGAATAGATATCTTAGCAGGAAATTCATTGAAGAAGCCTTAACTTTGTGGAACTACAATTCAAGAATGAATCAATAATCAATGGGAAGATTTGGGATATGATGCATTTATAACACTGTTTCTATCTAACCGAGTTCAATCATAAGGCACGAGGTAACCTAACAATTTTTAGTTAAAATAATAGCGTAGAATTTTAGATATCTTCTCATCCTTAGTACTTTTAAATGATGACTTGATGTTTGAATTCTGAATCATCTTAATACCCGTCGAGTCATCAGTCTAGAGATGTTATTCGCTGGACCCTCATCCCCTCCATTACCTAAGAAACACTACGGAGAGGACAAAGTACTTCAATCATCATCCGATTTGCAATTGGATGAGGATTTGAGGTACTTTGTTTCTACTTTTTTTCCAAGCTGAAATGCTGACAGTGGAAAACCTTCTGTAGTATAATGACCCCAATAATGATACTTTTCACAGGATTGAGGATTGACTATGATAAATGCCATTATACAGCATCACTCATATATCAAAACTTTCATATAATCACTAGGAAAAAAAAGAATCGGATTGAAGTAAATCAAAGATACGTTTTTCTTTATCCTCCACCAAACGACAAATGGAAAGCATTAAGTTCATCAACTCATGGTTGAAAAAATGAAAAGTTGTTACGAGGTAATCGCAAGTAGGATAAATAATAACATTTAAACCATTGCTGAGGTGTCAAGGTATTCGATGCCACTAAAATGCTTAAGGGTCCTAAATTCCACGGTGAAATCAAAAGACAGGTTGTTCATTTAAGCAGTTCTATTCATCCAAGTATAGCATAAGAAACGAGGATCTCTAAAGTGGACTTTAAAGCCAAAGAATGGCATCGCCAAATTATATATTTCCTGCACATCAACAGTTAATAAGTCGATTTCGGTTAAAAGTGACATCTGGCGCTACAAAACAAAACTTGGAAAGAGCGCACGAACTACATCCTCTTACCTGTAATTTCCCCGTCATTCCGAGCCCAAACACAGCTAAAAACGAAATTGAACCCATTTCTCATATAATCAGGAGGAATGTATTTGCGTTTTCGCGGAAACTTCGGCCCTCTGTTACTTTTTATTATTAATCCGCCGGAGTGACGCGGAAAGTGGGCAGGAAACGCGTTCCATCAATCAATAAGGACTTTTGGGCGGAGGTGGGAGAAGAAAGGATACGGGAAAAAATGTTAGAAAGTGGTTCCCTTTTACTTTGAGCGATTTCTCCGTAGGGATTGCGCGTGTAAAATGCTTCGGTAGGATTCGAGAGAGAGAAAAAACTTTTTCCACGGAATCGGATCCATCCGCAGCGCTCCCGCTTTGGAACTTCCCCCGCCCCCTTTCTCTCGCCTAATTTGGACCCGCGTGATTTATGGTTCCACGGCTATGATTCAATGTCCTGCGAGATTGGGGGAAAAGTGATACTTCTCGGATGAAAGTGTTGTAGAGACGCAAAAATTAAGTATTTACGACTTCGGGGAATATATTTGTTCGCGGGCAATCAAATTCCTGTCGTTTATTCGCGTGTTTTTCACTCTCGCCGGCACTGCGAAGCGGAAAAAATTGCGGCCGTCAGAAAAAATCGAACTCCAAATTTCGACGTAAATATGTTTTCCGTGTTCCGAGAGCAATTCCGCTAATTGTTACTCGAAATGTGCGGCTATCACGAATTTCTGGATTTAATAACCGGAGAGTTTCGCATGCGGTGAATGAAATTTATTTTAAATCGAATTGATTGAAAGAGAGATATTTCAGGCGAGATGTTTCTTGTCGTTGAGATATTTAGGTTACTTAGGACTCAGCTTTTTTTTTAGATAACTTGAAAGTTCCCACAGAATCGGCCGTGTTATTACGGAAGTTAAATTTTAAAAAGTATGAAATAGTATATATTTTCTTTTTCCGGAATGAAATTTGGGTTCCTGCTATCATGCTCGATGAGTGAATTACTTTTATTTATATTTAATTGTAAAGGAAAAATAGTCCTCTATCTTCTTAGGATTATTCATGGTTAGGATAAAATGGAAGCTATTCTTGCACTAATAATGTCGAATAATGGCATGCTGTTAAACCGGTGTATTCCCCTACTCATTCATAACCGTGAAATTTAAAAAGTATTATGTTTATAATTAACATAATTAGTTATTGACGTTTCCAAAAGCTAATCCATAATATGTTGCTCTTTCTTAATTTTACTACGAAGTTCTGTTGCTATTACAATGCTCTCCCTTAAATTGTGATTCCTTTTTGACTCAGCAAGTAAATTAGTTACAGAAATTGGAAATAAAATTACAGCTCTTTTCATTTCGCGAATAGATTACTCAACCGATTAAACATTATTTATAGGCTCAAATATTGTTTGTGCAATTTTTAAGAGACTGAAAGAAGATCATGGATTTTCACGCACATTGCCCCAAATATTAAAAATAATGAATTCAGTTGCACTGCGATAGCTATCTACCCAACCGTGCATGTAAATTATATTGAGAATAAATGTTTAATCGACACACAATGGGGAAGGAATCACTGTCAACTGGTCTTAGTATAAGAAAGGACGTATTGATGGAAAAATAAATATAAGTCAATTATAACACAAACGTAAAACATAAAAAATGGTCTTTAGGTCTTTAAATCGAAAACTATTTCAAGCTACTTAAGTATTTTAAATAAAAAATGGTGGAAACTACGAAGGACTCTTTGGTTTTATTTAATACTGTGTGACTTTCTACAATTTCCGGCCAAAGCATACTGAGTATATGAATCTATTTAACTGATAAGATATAAATAACGTATCCAAGTAAGAATAATATGAAGGAAAACCAAAGCATAAGATAACTTCTCAGAGACAGCAACCCGAGTATCATTGGTTGTTTCCTTTTATAGGGACCTCGAGGTCAGTACAAGAATATTCGTTGAATTACTTTATTTACCATATTGCTCTAGGGTATCTTTTTATATCCATCAGAGTGCAAATTTTTGATCATCAGCTACCGGGCAGCCAAGTGGGCAGAGACTTCGACTGAAGTGAAAGCTGTTTCTGGTGGGAGCCTATATGTGCAAAATGATTTCGGCTGTCAAAATAATTTCCCCATAAGTACTACTAATACTGCATTTTTGTTCTAATCTTCTATATAAACCCGTGACATCTGTTACACGTTGTCCTGAAATGGTCCACTAAGTGTCAAGGGGCTTATTCTAATAAAAAAAATTGAGCTCACTTTCAGCATCTAAAAATATTTGAAATCTTTATTTTAAAGATTATCTGAGACTAAGTTCGTTAATAAAGTTCTCTGAGGAAAATAGCTACAAAACATTTGAGTTCTTTATGATTCAATTCATATTCGCTATGAGCAATTCCGCAGGAAAGGTCGAAGAATTTACGGAATATTTAAGTGCAAAAACATATGAACGATGCTTTTTACCAAACAGCGGCTTTATGTGACTTAAAACTCCATTCTTAACGCCATTTTCTTTACTTCTTGATAACTCACAATCCTCCCTTTGCGTAACAAATGATAAAATAGATAGAAGACATCGTTGCAGACATGCTTGAGAATGAAACTGATTCCAATAATGATGAAATGCATCGAGAATCATGTAAAACGGGAATCATGAAAAACCGTATTCGGCACGGGTAAAAAAAAACTTATTTTATTTCCCAGTTCTGCACTCTTTGATATAACTCGTTTGTACTCCAATACGTACAAAAGACATCCCATCTCACCCATTCATAATTCGGAGATAAACAACAGCGGGGCGTCATAATGCGCAACGAGACGCACAAAAGACGTGCAGATGATCCAATCAAGGAAAAACTCTCCCAATTTAAATACGTTCTCATCTCGCCTCGAATCAAAGAGCGTACTCATGCGTTTGCGCACTTAAAAACGTCGTCTGATTTATTCACCCGGAACCTTCCCGAGTATCAAGTTTCTTTCTCCTAATTCCCATCTCCTTCCGCGCTGCATCGATAAGCAGACTACGAAACGAGACGGGAAACGAGGCAAGGAGATCCGTCTGAAAGACAATAAAGTGGAAACCGTTGTTCTCCCGGTGACTTTTCGGAGGGAATCGAAGATAATCCGTATTGTCATTAATAATGCATTATTCTTCACTTCTGGCTAGAGAGAGGGAATAAGTTTTTATTAAAGAGAGAGGTTGGGATACGAGGAAGCGGGAGGCGAGAAGGAACTCTTTGACCCCATATCAGGAAATGCGAGGAAAAAGGAGGGCGACCCCGGACCAATTTCAAGGCAAAACTTCCATCCCCCTGACGTGGATGAATTAATTTAAACTTTTTTCTCGCGGAAAGAAAAGAGATTGCCTACGGAATGAAATAATGCTTTCAAGTTGCATCCGTTCCGTTCTTTAAGATTCCCTAATTTCTCAAAACTTTACGGAAAAGTTTCCCCCGCATTATTTCTCCGATTCTCTTCAGCTTTCAACCTATCGCCTCTGCCAACTCTCTTTCTCCCTCCATAGATAATGGAAATGAAAAATTAACCGAGTTTTCTTATTATTTGATCCCTTTTTGTGCGGAGGAAAAGGATATAAATAAGGGATTGTTTTGCTGACAAAGAGAAAGAGAGAGGTCTGGAGGCGAAAATCCAAATTAAACGCTGTCATAGGGATTTTGGCTTTCGTATGAAATATCCATCAGTATACATCGCCTTAAAAATGAAGTTGTTGAGTAAATGGGATATTGAAGTCTGCGTTTTAACCTGTGCTCTTTTATTTCACAAATTCAATGTGTATGACTCTTCGTGGAGGTAAGGGCGTTTCTAAACTGAGAAATGCTTGCTGTGATGGGTTTGACCGAACCACAGATTGATTCAATCAATAAATTTTTCACAACAAACAAATTTTGGATCTTTACTTTTAAAATAGAACACCGGCAGTACAACTGTTAATTAAGTGAGAAAGTAAATAATTTTATTCGCTTTCCAGATTACTAAACAGGATTATACATCACTTCTATTAGAAAGTTTTGGGCCGTCTTCATTGAAGCATTTCGCTGAGCCATCCTTAAGTAACTTTTTCAATCACAAGGAAAAAGCAACAGAAATAAACGAATGAAATCTTTTACATAAGCGTAGGTCAACTTTGAAATGAAAAGATATAAGGAAATTATAGATTAAATATCATTCTATGTAACGTTCCTATACACAAAATAATGAATTTCAATGCTGTCGAAGCTCTTTTAACAATAACACTACTACTAATGATTTTCCATGCTCCGCTTAATCAATAACTAACACTTAAAAAACTGAGTAAATTTATAACGACACCTTAGAATGTTCCTTCGTAAGATTTCACGGCGCGTATCCGATATTCTTTGTTTTTTTGGGGGTTTCTTCGCAATGAATTATTGAAGAGACGACAGTTTCGCCGACATTCCAAACGGCATCTTCAGGTTAACTACAGGTAGCCTGCTTCTGGTCGTTCTTTCCGTGGCCGGTCTTTCACGCTGTCCGTTTCCATTAACGCTTTCAAATTTGTAACATTTTCTTAGGGTCGTTTCAGCTTAACCCGTTCAACTTAAAAATGTCTATGTACACACGGATTAACTGAGGGAAGTATTTTTTCCACTCGGCAATTACTTCCACGTCCGTAAATTGAGCTTAATTTCCCGGTTTGCTCCTCACGTGTTCGTTAATGGCAGATTAAATATTTTAGACCATTTTCTAAGGCAATATGAAAAACATCGGGCCCATTTGAACAAAATATTGTTCGAAAACGGCGGAATTTCTTTTAAATAAGGGCAAGTTAAAAATTAATTTAAATCATAATGTTTCAAACCTCTTGAAATTTGTGTGGATATGCCAAAATTATCATTTTGATACGAATGAATTGCGAGAAAACACAATTCTAGTGTTTTGAAGTACGTTACAGTAATGCAATGCGAATATAATTCCGATTAGATTCTCAGATGAATATTCCACTTTGGCACTTTACTTCGTTTCTAACTTATGTAAGTAATGGTAACCGTAGTTATTTCCGAAAATGAAGTTCCAATTACTATGAAAATGTATAATTAACATCATAAAACGTGATATGAAGCAAAAGTAATTACAATTGCATGGTCATTTATCTGCATTCGTATTCGAAAGAATACATATTATTATTTGTTATTGTTTTATATTAAACAACAAAATTAAGCAATACCACTATACAAATATTACTGACACTAAGTTATCCAGTACAACCCGTTCCAACCTGTGTTCTTATTAGTTTCCACCTCAGGCAAACAAAATGGAACAAGCGTGCATCATGTGTGGTCCTTGGCTCCCAGTCACAGTTACACAATAAACTGTTACATAAGCCCTTGCCAAACAATTTCATCCTTCTCCAGTACTGGATGTACCTCCAAATTCTATCGTGGTATTCATTTGTGACTCAACTACAGAACTAAGTGTGTACAATAGCGGATGTGGTTTCGGCCTTAACTTGGTGGTACTCCATAGTCAATAAAACACAAATGGAGAGAATGAATTAATTTATACTGAAACACAGAAAAAAATTACAGAACACGACCGGTTTCGATGCATGGCATCATCATCAGGTGAAATTTCACAAAACTTTCGGTTTATATTCGCAATTGGGGGGGAAAAACAATTAACGAAAGCATGCGAGAGGATGGCCTATCGCAATTATGTCTTACAAACACCGCCGGAGATTCGCAGGGTATACGTGCATGTGAAAATAGACCCTTTTTCCCCTCCAACTGTGTATATAAACAGAAAGTTTTGTAAAATTGTCACTTGATCATGATGCCATTCATCGAAACCGGTCGTGTTTGTAATTTTTTTTGTGTGGTTCAGTATAAATCAATTCATTCTCTCCATTTGTGTTTTATTTATCATTTAGTGTCTACAAACCTACCAAAACGAAACTATACATGAGATGAATCAATTCAAATAGTAAAAAAACGGGACAGTGATTACTTCTGATGCAGCGTGAAATAATATTGACAATTTTCGATTGGTTTAATTTTAACTATGAAAGCCAATATTTTTTTAACTAACAGACTGCTGTCTTATTGCATTAAATGACTCGTCACCTTAGTAATAGAAGGAAAGGGATACTTTATCTCGAATTCCCCATGATAACTGTCCATTAATATTTATATCCAGGCATTTTTAGTATCAGAGGAGATCGACTATTGTAAAGTAGACCACTCTTGCCCCAGAGTTTAGTAGGAGTTATTACGATCATCGCTGCGTTTTGGAAAACCAAATTTGGAACCGATGAAACTATGTGCATGAGTGTTCAGACTCAAGCATATTTGCGCCCCCTATTGAAAGATTTGGGTACTACCATATCACGTGAACGAACGCGTTCGTTCACGTGACATAGGTGGAGAGAATGGTGGCGGCCGGCAGCATTAGCCGAAGTGGTCGTGTCTTTTATGGAAAGTGTTTTGTTCATTTCATTAAGAGATCCTTTAATTATATTTGATTAGTCATGCACAAGAGTCCTGTGATGTCAATGCGGCACCTGGTAGCTTTAGATTTTATACGGTCCACTTGCCTTTCAAACCGTAATTTTCGCTATCGAACGGCAATTCCTACAAGCAGTACAAAAATCAATGAGCTATGCGCAAGAGTATTTAGCCGCAAGAGCTTATTACTTATTGTGCCGCATAAGCAGATTTTTCTTTTGGAAGAATCCCTCCATAATCCGTATTTATGATCCTAATTAATATTTCATAAAACAAAACAATAGTCAGTCGAGTAAATTCAATTTCCTTTCTATTACTAAGTATTTTTTTTCTAAATGTTCTTTCACTTTCACTAAAGAAAATCAGCATTGCACTTTTCATCGAGAAAAATCTTCCACGCAAAAAATCACTTCTTCATTTAAATATTGAAAATATGCGACCAGGATATAATATTCAACATTGCAGAGTTATTTAATGGAAATTTCATTCCTGAATTCCTCGCAGGATCCGTGAACCCAGCGGGACGCAATTTATCAACTCCTCATTTATCCGGACAGTAAGTTCAATTATGTATCTGATTGGTAATAGGTCATAATCTGTTTAATTGATTGTATATTCTACTGAATATCCTATTCGTAAACTATCATAACTTGCTCCACCAATAAATATCAAAACAACAAAACGAACTCATGTTAGAGTATAAAAGGTACGAGTTAAGGAGCAAAGCACTGTGAGATCGATAAACATCCAAAATCTCTCTTTAAATCAGGAGGAACAAACGGGCATTATGTATCTGAAAAGTATTCAACTGGACACGCACTTTGGAGGAAAACACAAAGAAATGAAGAGAGAGATAGACCGGGAAGAAAACCGGGACGTTTTTAGTCTCACGTTGATTTCATTAACTTTCCAGATTATCCGCAAAGAGAAAGGTAAATTCGAGGAAGAATTAGGTTAATAAAGACTCATGGGACTTTTCAATGAAAAAAAATATCCCCGAAAACTCAGGCAGGGTTTAAAAGAGGATAGGCTGAAAGGGAATTCTTTTTAGCAGAAGAGATGCTAATGAGAGGGGAATGGTTTGGAAACGACAGTAATAAAAAGAACGAGAAGGGTTCATTTTTAACGCAGGACAAAGGGGAAAAACGAGCCAAGGACTAGGGAAAATATAAATGCTATATTATTAAACATTTGTGAAAAAACTCGAGAAAATGGTTTGGAGAAGATAAAAGGAAAGTAGTTAAGAAGATTTCGAGAGATACAACGCTCTCGCTTCGGCCGAAGGCTTTAAGACAGAAATCTTCAAAAGAAAATAGACCTTTTTTATACTCGAGGGAAAATTTCCATTTACCGCCTTACGGTCGAAAGAAATAAGATAGAGTTAATTAGGTTTCGGAGAACAATTAGTTAGCTGAAAAAGTATAATGGGAGGAAAACTTTCTGGAGAATTTCTCGCATCAAACTAACGAAATATAAATCGAGATGGGGGGTGGGACTCAAATACTTGGGCGGAGAAGAGCCGGGCGAAAAAGAGAAGCTTGCTTCATGCAGCGCTGAGAAAAGACTCGCTCGAATGAAAATAATTATCCGGATGGAGGGCATCTGCAAGCTGGCGTATTTTCAACTCGCGCCTTAAAAGAAACCTACAACCCTTTCACGTCCGTGGCAGGAGGATGGACGACCCCACTCCTCTTAGAAGCAAATGAAGTTGGATCGGAGACGGACAAAGAGGAGAAATTAATGGAATGGATCGTCTTCGGCGCGAGGAGAGGAAACTTTTTGAATCCCTCGATGTACAATCTAATCTCATTCTTAAGAGACCATGCGAATTTTTAAGACTTCATTTCGGAGAACGTCTTTTATTCTTTAACTCAGCCTCCCTCCACCCCGGTCCCTGTAACTTATACCGTCCTCCGCTGAAACAAGGAGCACAGAACGGCTGCATTACTTAGGACGAACTCTCCAAGATTTCGGATAATGGAAAGCTAACCTATTTCCGCAAGTTTAAGGGCGAGAAAATAAATTGAATTATCAAAACCTGACTTGATACGCATCTTTCGAAGAATCCTTGAAATTACATTTCCAATAAAACCTTGTGTTTCAATTCTTGGTGTAATGTGAGTGGCAATACCTCTTGTACTAACTATGCAGCAAAATCTTACAATAAATTTCCTAGAGAGAGGAAGGATCGAGGGAGAGGATGGCCACCTTCTTAGATTTTATCACATATTCTAGTATGCCACATGCATAAAGACTGCTTACAGGGTACATATGTAGATGCAGATTCATAATTATATATATAATATACACGGGTGAAATAGTTTTAGAATGGGAACGGGAATAGTTCAATCTATTATTTAAATCAACGAAGGATTTCCAGTCACAGTTTTATGTATATTCCCTAATCTTTTGGTTTTACGTCTGGATTCTAATTTTTCCAACCAAGTTACTTAATTATTGTAGTAACGCTATCCGTCTTCCCATAACTGCCCAAAACAAATTTTGCTGCTCTCCTCTTCACATTTTCAATTTGTCCGTCAGTCTTTTTGATGCGGATCCCAAACGCTATCGTATTCTATACGCTATCGTCCATACTCTAGCATAGGCCTAACGAGCGATGAGTACGCCTTTTCTTTAACTTCCCTACTGCACTTCCCAAGTTTCTTATTACGATGCTGAGGGTTCTGTTCGCTTTACAGGTAATGGTCTCGATATGACTTGCCCATTTTAAATTATTGCTGAAAGTGATCCCTAGATATCGTAAGTCCTTATCTGTTGTCGCAGAGAAGGACATTAATCTGATAATAAATAACCTATTTCACGCTAATTTCAAGTTGCTCTTTCCGTTAAATGTGCCGAAAATCAAACTTTCGTTTAATTAATATTCATTAATTAAGACTAATAATCGATGGCAGTAATATAAGGATTTTTCCTATATGAAAATGGTACTCTCGAAGAACGACTGGATCAAGAGAAGCTAAATATATGGCATGAATTATGAATTAAACTATCTACATATATCTGGCTGAAAATTTGCGGCAGAGCCAAGAGTTCTCACAGCCGATAGGGAAAAATGTAATTTATGAGATTAGATATTCCATCGATGCATAATTAGATGAATCGAATATTTATTAAGTACTCCAGTTAATCCAAATTCTTTTGGCAACCCACCAGGAGGTTCATTCATACTCTTATATGAAGAAGACATTTAACACTACGACTGACATACTTCCGAAACTATTTTTCAAAAATCTCTAACTATGTTCCTTTATTTTATAGCCCCAAGAAACGGAGAGTTGCTTCACTATTGAAAACCTATGTTAACGCAATCTAAATAGTCTGACTTCGACTCTGCAAGGCTTAGAAGTCAATAGATTGCATTTACAATTTATTATCTGCATCTCAAACTTTGATAAAAATTCTAAAGTATCTTTCATATCGTTTATGTATATTAATTGTTTGTGAGATTCAAGGTATCGTAGAATGTAAAATAATTCAATACATAAATTAAATAAAGAAAATTATCACTTGAATATCAATAATTAATAAAAACTTAAAATATTATAATAATTAGGCAAATTAAAAAATAAATCATAAAAAAGGATTGGGGAGAGGTGAATTAGCACCGAAGAGTCGTGCGGCTGAAACCAAAAGGACAAACATCTATGAAAAATAGCGATTTGACTGGGACTCGAACCCAGGTTTCCCACTTTTCGGGCAGGTATTTTAATATGCTGTGTGGGTTGGCTGCCTCAGTTCTCAGAACCATCTGGCAGCAGTTTGTTCCACTAATGTGGTGGCTGTTCATATTGCCCACAAACGCATTCCCAAACAGTGTAGAAGAGACCAGGCTTGATTGTTTAGTGGTTAGAATACCTGGGTAACCTGTGTGCGATTACCATGTCGTAAAAGGTTTTAAATTAAGATTTATTTAATGAAATATAGCATTTATCAACAATATTTAATAGTAGAAGCATCATACAATTCAAAACGTGCAACATTTAATGGCAATGAAGATTCATTACACCACCAAATGTCTACAAGATTTCAAGCGAAGGATTTTTTGGTTAAGTTAAACACTCGGGGTAAAGTCAACGCCATAAATCTACTTTCAAGCCCGGACAAGAACCTTCCTTGAAGAGCTAAGCCGCGCTAATTACAAGAATAAGTGACAGCTCGGATGAGGAAGAGCGAGTTTTGCTACTTTTCAAAGTAATGTGAAACCGGATTTATACAGCTTTAGAGAACGAAAATACCCCTTAAACGTAATAAATGAAAAATTATGGCTATTTGGTTTGATTCGGAAACAAGAGTTGCAATAATTTTGGTTTCAACTTACCACAAAATGCCTCAACTATGTAAGAATAAAAAAATGGGGAACAATGGATGGTGCTAGATACACATTCTGATCATAATTTATACATGAAAGATACAAGGACTGAAGAAAAGCAAATAAGACGAATGTCGAAGAGTGGAATTTTGTTATAATGAAGAAGGGAAGGGATTCATTAAGGAAAAACTTGAGGGATGTTTCCGCAAATCTCAGAGGCATGGAGATGAGTTGAGATGAATTATGGACGGAGACAAAGGCTGAAGTTTAGAAGAATACCAGAAAGCAGAAATCAAGTTCCTTTCTTTAAGTAAGAAAGAATCGAAAGTACAAGCTAAGAATTGGATGTTGAGAAAATTTTGCGTAATTAAAAAGAAAATAAAATGCGACGGTTCGGGCCAATGGTAAAGGATATAATGAAGTGAAACAGCAACCTTGATGATGGATCTGAAAACAGTTTTTGAAGAGAAAGACTGCATTCTCTCGAAAAAAGAATTGTGTTAAGCAGATAGTCTGATAAGCTTTACCGATACCATTTTAGGAATACACGAAGAAATAAATTTCATTGAAAAGAAAGGAAAATATGTTAGACTGTTCAATACATGGAGAATACTACAAGGGGACCAAAAGTTAACAGGAGAATTGGTAGTTAATATCGAATCAACTTTGCAAAAGTTGTAAGTGACTGATAAATTTGATATTTTAACTATTATTTATTATTTTCTATTTGCTAATATATTTAACAATTTAAAGAAATGTAACTGAAAATAATATCAACTATATAATTATCAACAATTTACCAGTACTAATTCTAAACCTTTGGTACAAATTTATACTCGTATTAATACACATAAGTATTCTTGATATTAATATTTTGCTCAAAATGGTTCACTATATAGTTACTTAAATCACATTGAAATTAAAATGTATTAAAATAACGGAGAGGCTTTCAGATAGAATACGTTATTCGAAATAGCCAAGAGGAGAGCCTATTCGTTTAAACGTTTAAGAGCAATGAGATTCAGCATCAATTTCCTTCTATTTATTACTTTTAGATTACTTAAATAAAATGCTTCGAAATCTGTCCTGAATGTGTTTCGCTTAGCAGACTGAACCCAGTAAGGAAGCAATTTCAAAGATGAGTCTGGAGAAAAAAAAAAAACGGAAAAGGAAGACAAACACCGACGACTATGCTTCTGAGACTGGCAAAGGTCCAGAAACGAACCTAAGCTGACAGAAACGCATACAGAAGTGTAGGCGGCTAAGATGAATTATAGCTTCCTTCTCGGAGTAAAGGGAAAATAAGTGATATCGGATATAATCATAAGCTACCAGGATCCTGAGATTGCACTAATATGACGCAATGGAGAAGTAGCTGCATCACGCAATATGAGCTAAAATGTTGACTGTGGTAATGTGAAATATGAAATAACGGAGAAACTAACATTTGCCTGTATTAATCACCATCCTGTGTGGGTATGTGATGAAATACTCTGCTATTTTTTTACCTTAACCTTTCCGCGCTCTTCAACATGAATGAAAGGTCTAATACCTGCTATGCTTGAAATATAATTACGCAAAATCTGTGATAATATGCCTTTGCAGAGTGAAAATTTTGGACTTCATCTTTCAGTGATCCCATAATTATGATCGTGATCTATCAAAAAAATGATACCTTGCATACTGTATGCATGAGTTTGCTCTTTTTGCTTACGCATTTCAATTTAGCACATTAGCTCCAGCGAATATATTAATACGAGTGAAAAGAATGTGGAGCTGCAAGAAATTAAAGGAATGGGAAACAAGAATAAATGTTTGCAGTTTAGGAAGGGAGCTAAAAATTTTATGAGAAAGTCTTGATTTACATTTATTTCGGTTATTTATGGAGAACACGAGATATTGCTTTTTCCAAGGAATGAGAACCCAGAAGATTCTGGAATCCGTACAATTACAAAATTCTTATACTATAAGAAAATACACATTGATTAAATATACGGTGATTTAATGTTTCGGCAAAAGAATGGCATTAAGCGGTTATTTAATATATAATGATAAAACTCAGTGTTGCAAACGCTATATATAATTCACCTTTGAGTAGATTAATTGGAATGCATGTCGGATATCTGGAAGAAAATTTATTCACAGATTCAGATTATTATCAGAATCATTTCTTAAGGGTAAGCTTCAGAACGAGAGATAGGTTTGTTTATTTGTCTAATCTAAGTAAATCCATCCAAAATTACATTAGGAGAAAAAATGTGGTACACTGATATTAGGAGTGAAATGGTCAACCTTTGCTTTTCGAACTTAACCTATGGTTGGAAAACGTCAAAAAAAGTTACTCAATAGCCATAAGAACGAGAACAAAGTGAAATCAGTTTTTCAGCATCGATAACGCCTTAGTATTTTCCAAATTGCCACAGTCATGAACGAAAGTGAGACTAAAGTTGACTAAGGATACATTTGTCTACATTCTTTAGCAAAAGTAAAGGGAAAAATATTCCGTTCAACTGAAACATTTCCATTCTATTCAACTGAGTGGTCATAATGGACATAAATCTGTCAAATGAGCTACTAAAAAACACTACCACTTATTTGCTTCTTTTGTCTACTCTACAGGAGTTTTAAGAGAAATTGAGGAAACTACACAAGTGATATTTATTCAACAACTAAAATTTGACAGTTGTGGGGATATTGGTAATTATTTTAGGCAAACATACACAAGAATGCAGGACGAAACAAAATTGGTCGTTATTACGAGTAATTATAAGTCGTATCGGTAGTAAATTGACAACTACATTTTTACTATTACAAAAATGAATACATAGAGCAAATTGAAAATTGTTTAAATGAATTTTTCCACTTAGAGTAATGAAATACAACGGATATGCACTCATCATCTGATGTGATCGTTTTAAATTAAACGTTTTTGTGAAATCATACAATTTCGCTTTAGAAAACTTAGGGTATCTGCAAGATAAGAGGTTTATTTGTTATTCAGAGTGGGTTAAATCGTAAACGCTTAGAAAAATATGTAATCTTTTTTTCAGTTCTTGTTTTTGGAACATAGCAAGTCAATCGCATGAATGAAACGAAGTCTGTTTTCAACAATTTATTTCCTTTCCGTAGATTTCGAGTTTAAATAATACTGAGTGTTCAACTAAACGAAATTTCATAAAAACATCAAAAATATCTTTTTCGGCATTCTCCGAGTATCATTCAACACTAAACCTAAAGAAAAAACGATAGTTACAATGCTTTATGCTATGAATTAGAGTATTAGTTAGGGATAAAATCTGCTGTAAATATATAAATGAGGGAACTATATTTACGAAGGAGATGTGTCATATAGGAAGGTAAGAGATTTAAAACGGCTAGTAGATCCCTCTAGAACCGGATATATAAATTGCAACAGGCGGGGTGAATTAATTTGTAATCATTAACACCTTAAAATGTAGTTGAACCTCTCACAATACAAGAAGATTCTGCTCTGTAGTAATGATCGAGCAGTTTCAAATCTTTATGACGATGTAGTAAAGGCTTATAATTCAACTGATTTGGTTTTTTATTTCTTCTACTTCCTCGAAAACTACTCTAGTAAAATCATCACTTTTATTTCTCATAAAACTATCACTTTTATTTCTCAAGATGGATTTGTTAAAACAATATCAATGTCGGTTCACGATAGCAACTGCAACTAAAAGAGAAAATCTTGAAATAAAAATACGATGAAAATGTGGGTGTGGTCTAAAAGCAATTTTGCTCGCTTCAATTTTCGAAGCTCAATAGGCGGACATGAATTTTCGCCATGCGCAAATTTTTGAATGATATATACGATGGCAATATCGTTATCACAAGCTATTCGTGTTTACCTTTAAGCCGGAAAAGCCGCTAATATTCGATTCCGAGAAATTTGATAATGGACGAAGTTGTCAACTTTTAATTCAATTCAGAAATTACATTTTGCAAGGCATGCCCTTTCAAAAACAAGTTGGGAGAAAAAGTACCTATGGCTTTGCCGTGAGATACGGTACCGCTGACCACCAGTTTTTAATTCGAAGTTAATTTTCAACATTCGGCAATAGTCGAATTTATCAGCTGCTCTTTGCGGTTTGACAAATATGCTTTAACTAAACTAATATCAGGAAATTATTAAAAGTTAAATGTATCCCAGTAACGAAGATAATTAGTTTCGGGAATGAAGTCTTTCGCCGAAATTTTGATTTCCCGTATGGCTATGAAGTGTAATATGCATTGTAATACTGTCGAAAAACCACCAAATTCTATTATAAGTATTAAAAAAATACAAGTTACGGTAACTGATAAATTTCGGTCATTAGTGATCTATCTGCACTTGCATATTCACTGGAATTTTCACTATCCGATTCAGGAATAAACCTCCGTTGGCAGAAAGTTCAATTCATCGACAATAATATGTAGTTAGTTTACGGTTATTTTCTTGAGGAGGATAGAATATCATTTGTAATTCCTCAGGAAAATCGTTAATCGAAGCTAAGGGACACCCGCTAAGGGCTTGCATTTTTACGCCTACATCGACTTTTCTGAGAAATTAAATAGTTGATGCTTCTCACTGTGCTATAGCGTAAAAATAATCTAATCATCTTCATATTCTGTTTCCATTCAGCCTCACTACTCTTCAAAACCGTCTGTAAACCCATCAGGGCAAAGGTTATCCTCAACCCCTCCCCAAATATCCACCTAAAGCGTTTAAAAGGGATTCTCACATACTAGGCAGTAGGAATTACTACACCGGAATACTTGTAGTAAAATGGTTTTTCTTTACTTTCATCCCTGATCCAGATTGCTATCAGAAGTAAAACTACTCCTAAAGGCAAAATGATCTACAGGATAACACTTTTTGTACCTATCAATGAGTAACCAAGAATCATGTCTTATTCTGCTTTACTAATATCTCAGTAGCTTCCATATTATCACTGCCATAAACAAGTTAGACAGATAAGAAAGACAGATTTTCTATAACCTGTACCATCATTTAAGTATCATTTAAATAAGGACAAGAAATCACTTCGCATGTAATGGGGTGCGGTTTAAAAACCCGAAAAAGAAAAAGAGAAGAATTATATCGAAATGACTGGGACTCGAACCCAAGTCACCCACTTTAGGTATTCCAACCACTAGACCACCAAGCCTAGTAGAATACCTGCCACCAAAAACTACTTGACTACCATATCTGGTAGAATGAATGATAAGAGACTGGGATACCTGGGTTCGAGTACCAGTCATTTCGATATTCGACGTCTTCGTTAGCCAGATCAATCGCTACTCGAGGTAAATCCACAAAAATAAGCAATTCCCGTGGTTATCAACATGAATATCAAACAATAATGAAAATCGCCCTCCAAGCAAAACGTCATTGATTCATCCTCACTTTCCAAAACCCATCCCCAGAAGCAGCGCTAGCGCGAGCCCGCGCTCCGCGATTCAGACGTATTCCTTCTCTTCAATTAATCGACTCAAAATAAACCGCTCGCCTACCTTTGAGAGCGAGTTGTTTGACGTCTGAATAATTAATTTCAATCCGAGGTGAGGGTCCCATTTAAATTCACTCCGGGTTGCATTTCGCATGTATAAGCTTCGGCCACGGAAACAGGTGTTGCGCGCAAGGACGATCCCGCTACCCTCCAGGCCGCGAGCTCCTCGAACGCTGCTCGAAACACCTTTTCGCCAGCGATTTCGCCTTGCGTAATGGTTGGCGGGTCGGAAGGCGGCCCAGCGGACGGCCCTTTGTGAGTTCAGATTGCGCGGCCATTTTCGCCGGGATGAATCTCTAAAGCGCCCGTTTCGATTGAGTCCACGACGTTGAGTTGGGAAAATGGAGGAAAGGGTACGTTCGCGAGCGATGAAATATTCACGGATGCCTCCTGCCCTAGGCGGGTTAGCGGTGGTGGAAGCAGTTGAGTTTACCGAGAGGGAAAACACTCTTCCACCTTCGCCGACCGAGATGAGAGAAACGAGGGTGATTTCAGGGGGAAGTCGTAAACATTGGCGACGTCTGGAAGGTTGGTGGCTACAATGGCCTTGTTGTCTATTGATTCGGGGAGGGTTTAGCAGGCCGATCCGTTTCTCCTTAAAAGGTGCATTCGTCAGAAGTATGCGGAAGGAAATTCTCGACCATCAAAGAGGCAGTCTCAAGTCGTTACATTCCTGTTCGAATGAAACCTGACCCGAACCCAATGTTTTTGCTCCCTGTAAGTATCTCTGGTTCTTCCTTATAAAAACCTTCCTTTTAATTTTTCCTCGGTCTTTTCTATGTCTTTGATAGTATGCAAGCTACTGCAGAAATGTAGAGTGTATGAGCACTCTTAAAAATAAAGTAATGGAATGGTTATTCAATGCTAAATAAAAATGTAGGTACTGGTATAAATAGAAGTGAAAAAAATTTTTTTGATGGAGCAATACCAATACTTGTGAAAATTGGGCACCTGCTGACAAGTCCATAATTGGACTTAGCGGGACCATAAAGAAAATCAATCTTCAATTTTGAGGTACTGTAATTTAATGTGCTGTAATTTTATAATTCAATTTGTAATAGTTTTGAACTTCAATTTGTAATAATTCTGTAGTTTAATTTGTTACTGTTTTGAACATCAATTTGTAATAACATTGTAGTTCAATTTCTATTTTGTCAAAATTTGTTTATTTTTTGTAAAGTTTTGGCATTCAATAAAATTATTATTATTATTATTAAAAAATGTTCCAGATTGACCAATAGTGCGGTAGTAAATTATTAATCTACAATAATTACAATACTACAACACACAATTATGCAGAAGAATATGTAATACCAATTTCCACGAAACAACATTTTCGCCCACCACAGTACAACCACCATCCAGCCACACAGCAACAATATCATACTAACATACATTTTCAGGTTATAAAAATACATATCCCTGCTACAAATATACAATATCGCAACATATCCGTCACCCAGCCCAAAAGTACACCAATTCATTCAAATATTTTTAAAGAATTCTATTATTTAAAATTCCAATATGACTATGAACAACAGTATTTTTACCTTACTATTTCAGACAAGTTTTTCTAGGGTTCCTGGAAGGCCTACACGTTTCGAGACTCAAAACAATCTCAGGACTTCACACTCAGCAATTTAGGTAATGGGGATCCAAATAGACTCCGGACAGATGAATCTACGGACGGTATCAATGCATGAATCCGAATCCGAATGCACGAATCCGCATGCAGCAGAGGCGTGAATTATGCGTTCAACGTGACGGATCCAGAGTGGATGTTTCCATCACATTAATCTTAAAAATTTAATTTCACTTCACCTTTGTGCGAATTTTCAGTTGGATTGATCCGAGCATGGGAAGGCATAGATTCCCACCTAGAGCGAGAAAATTCACAAACAATATTTCACGTCGGTATTGCGCTTGTTATTTCTGGGTACAAAGCAGCGCTGTACGAATTTTAATGCGCGCATACGCGTGAAGAGATCATCATAGGAAATTCATACAGAGAGGATTCCCCTCCTCTAGCATTTAAAGCAGTTAAATTCGCACCTAAGGAAAAAATTTATTATTTCTTCATTAGTATGAAACTGATGACTACGAGGATGCTTTCTCATCGGAAAGTATGGAAAAGTAGCTAAATTCTTTAATTTGATGACCAGGTAATCCTATTTTACGGCTATAACCAAGCTCTAGAAGCATTTCTTGACATTCAACGATAACAAACTATAAGACTAACCTAGCAAATTGTTTCGTTTAGTTACTTTATTTTTATCGTTTAGTTACTTATTATTTACATATATAAAAAGACATAATACATTTTACGAGTTAGTAAAAAACTTCAAGTGAATGCTCCTAAAAGTGCATTGACTCTAGTCATTTCATGTGGGCTCCCATCGGGAATCAAACCCGAAACCGCATTTACCTTATGCGACCTCGCTACCCACTCGAATATCCAGGAGCTGTCCGAAGCTCCATGCATTTTGACTTAGAAGCGCTTATATATAAAATTTTAGCGTTTGATCGAATATTACATGGAAAATGGCACTTTATAGAGTGAAAATCTCCAGATTGAACTAAAATTTGATATATATTCTTAAAATATGATAAATGGTGCCATCAGCGAAAAGTATTTTGCATAAAATCACTTATAACACAACTTTGTTTCAGAGATTGGTTTTCGGCCTTGACGGCTAACTCTTTTAAAGAATTTTTGGGATTTTAATTTAATCATTTAATTGCGACTGACTTTTATCTCTGGTAACTTTAGCGATGTTTCATAGCAGGATTTAAGTAAATCATATTGACAACATATTTGCTCAGTTTTTCGGTACGGGTTCGATTTTCACCCAGACTAAAATAACGTTTTTTTCGGTTCCGATTTTTCGAAACGGTTCCGATTCCATCCTCCACACTACAACGTAGTAAGTACAGTTTAAGTGCATACTTTGTCTTCAGTTGTTTTTTAAGAGGAAATTACACAACACAACATTCTCTGGAATATTTTTCTTTCCGTTCGGATAAGAGAAAGATGCGAGTCACTTTTGTGAGAAGTAAATTAGTATAAGGAAGATGAGAATGAAACTCAAAAGACATTCCGAAGAAGAAAAAACGTTAGACGAAAGATAATTAGGCTTCCAAAGAAATTCCTTGAAACGGAAGTGGTTGCACTTCAACCTTGAGACTAGGACTTATACGATCACGAGATCCACAAAATCTTCATATCTCTAAGCTAGAAAGCGGCAAAGATAGCGTTGACTCGTTTACCGGCATACTTAGAAAATAAACGTTTTAACACCCGGAAGGATAAGATAAGAATTCTGAGAAAACTAGCTTTTTCCAGAACCTTCCGATAATTGCTAATTGGATATTTTTACGTAAAAAACAAAAAGATCACGCACTGAGTTTTAGGGCATTCAAAGTGGCGCAGTAAAAAAAGGAGGGACAGGCCGATTTACTGCGGGGGAAAAAATAGAAAAAGTCAAAAGGGCGAGGGAATGGTCATTATTCCAGGAACTTGAATTCCAACGGAGACACTTCTAGACTCAACGCTCGCAAAAAAGAAGTCGATGTCTTCAAGATGCGAGAAAAGTTAAGTTCTCCGAGAGTGTTCGCGAGGAAAAGACAACGGGAGGAGACAACGCGAAGAAAACATTCGAAATTTATCGAGCTCTCCGAAGAAAACCTTTATTTTTTCCTTCCAATCGCACTGCGGAGAATTAAATGAAAAAACAAAGTTCGCGCGATTCCTTTTTTCGATTAGAGCGGCATTGCCGACATAATGGTGAGTTAAACTTTACTCCTCGTGAAACAACTTGGGTTTGATTGCCCCTGTCATACTGTCAAACCTCTCAGGGTTTTTCAAAAGCGTTAGCTAGAAATTGATTAAAAATGTCACCAGCAGTCCTTCCAATGGCTCTTACCGGCGATTAGAATATTAGACATTTCTTGGAGATGTTATTACTCCTTAGGAAGTAAAAAAATATCGAAATAAAATACGGCAAAAATATAAAATGCTCTCTAAGACAGAGTGACTTTTGCTCCCTTCTGAAGAAAACTTTACAGGAGAGATACAGATACAAAATAGGTTATACACTCTAACAGAAATTCTTGAATTTTAAAGTGAGTACTCAGGAGCGATAAGAGATTGAAAAGTGATTAAATAATCAATGGAATGCTGTCTGTAGATAATTGGCTTTACTTTTAAATGTATGTTAGTTAGTGGTACGAAAGAGAATGAAATGAAGGATTCTTATAAAGTGTTAAAATCGCATCAGCAACGGTCATCTCGGTAGAAGTAATACTCAGCGAGTCAACTATATGAAAGAAAAATAAATTATGATAAGGTCATAAGTGAAATCATATTTACTGAACCATAACTTATACTACGGAATCAGGAGGATAACCCCAAATATATCTATATACCAGATTATCTTATAACCAGAAAAATCCGATTAACCCAGACTCGAACCCGGGACCACCCAGAGTAACTTAGACCGCCACCGCTGCCAGAAATTAACAGAAATTTCCTTCATTTTTGAGACAATCATAGCGGCCAACAATAATACAAGCGAAGTAATAGTGCACTGAATAAAAGAGCATGTCGAATCTCGTTGGATTACACTCTCCGTACACACTTTTAAGCCATGTAATGACTTATTTTTTGATTTACCTATTCGTTAACTAAGGCAAAAAGGTTTATTTTGGTTCCATTAGATTACCTAGTCCACCGTCGTCCTTGGTTCTACCTAGATGACTTTCACCGAACTGTCTTTTTACCGGGTTTACCTTAGCCGAGCTGTCACAAAGTTTGGAAATGTGGCGGATGGGATCCAAGAATGTGCAGGAAGTGATTTTTTCAGTTGTGTTCACTTTTTTCGACTTCGTATCCGATCCAACGAATTATTAAGAACCATGAGTCACATATAATGAAGATTGATACAAAAATAATCATCTCCGAGGACGGTGAACCGAAAAAAAACGCTAACGCTATGCAAGACTGACTTAGTTTTATCGAGGAATACATGGCTATTAATTAATTAAGGGTATTAGAGGTTTCATTCACTTAGAATGCCTTCGTATGAGAATCAACTTCTCCTTAGGAAAATTGCGTGTTTCGAGACATTTTTCAGTAATTCAGTAATGGAATTTATTCTGCATTAACTCACAGAAGTGTAAATGAGACAAATTCTGAGGAAACTTTCCATCAAAGATGAAATTTTTTTTTGCAAAGCTGTATAGTACTATAGCTTTGAAATACATACATACATAAGTGTTCGGTAGGTCCATGTGCCCTAATATTCCCTATTCATAGCCTTTTCCTTCGTTACCTGGTAACTCACCCCACCCTTTATGTCATCTAACATTTTTTGCCTTTGCTATCCCCTGTGTCTTTTCCCTTGCATTCTACCCTCTATTACATTCTTTAGCAATCCCTCTCCTCTCAATATCTGACCCACGCATTTCTTCTGTTGGCGCTTAATTACTTCAATTAAAACCCTTTCCTTCCCAATCATTTCTAGCACCTCTATGTTTGTTTTTCTATCCACCCAGCTCACCTTCTCCATTCTACGCGACACCCACATCTCAAATGCCTCCAATCTTTTGATGTCCTCTTTTCGTAAGGTCCAAGTTTCACACCCATACAGCAAAACACTCCATATCAAGGATTTTACCAATCTTTTCCTAATTCCTTTATTGAGACCCTTTGTCATTAATTCCCTTCGCTTCATAAAAGCTTCCTTGGCCAATGCTACTCTTTTTCGAACCTTATCTCCACACCTCCCATCCCAAGATAGATCACTACCCAAGTACAAGAATTTGTCCACCGGTTCTAGTTTTTCCCCATCGACCCTGACCGTTAACTTAGCCTTCTTAACCTTAGTGAATCTCATTACTTTAGTTTTACTTACGGTTATTTTCATTCTATATTCCCAAAGGAATAACAAGTGTGAAAAATAGCGACACGACTGGGACTCAAACCCAGGTCTCCCACTTTCCGGGCAGGTATTCTAACCACTGAACTACAGTGCACATCACGGCATATTCGAGTCCCAGTCGTGTCGCTATTTTTCACACTTGTTATTCCTTTGGGAATTTCGCAGGTTTTCAACCTAATAAGATACCTTCCTTTCCTTTAATTCTATATTCCCTTGACTTATCGTTTAGTGTATTTGTAAGCCCCTTTCGGAATCGCACACAATAGCTTTATCGTCTGCATATCTTACTGACTTTACCACTTTCCCTCCAACTATCACTCCCTTGCTTATTATGGTATGAAATGTCAAATAAATTAAAATTATTTTAGTTCATCAACGACTGTTTTGCGCGACAACTAAAGAAAAGGTGTGATAAAGATAATTCGAACAACCATTACTGGGGGACACAAATACTTATCAACAGAAATTATAAAACTACAACTGGTACTAGTTCCATTCGTAGTTATATTGTTTCTGCGATAGATTTCCACAAGACACACAAGATTTCCTTGATACTGTGGAGTATCCTAAGATTTCCTTGATACTGTAAAATATCCCAACAAATCAACTCTGAATTCGTTAATAACCGCGCTGTTTTAAATAAAGGAGGAGCGTAAAATCATAAATTCTTAGCGATCGTTCCCGTAGCGGCATAAACTTCTCGTGACGTGAAAATATTATCAGAAAATTTACGTAAGCGTGCGACTATCAGTGCCTTAGCACCTGGAAAAATAGAAAACGCTTCCCTGAGCGAAATTTGACGTGTTAGTAAATGGGAAGAATAATGGGACGTTGACAGGTGTACGAGGAAATGGAAAAGTGGAACCGATGAAAAACGACACGAAAAAGTTAAAGTCTCGACAGAGTTCTTAACCGGTGAAGTCATCGGCTAGAGGTTTCTTTGGAGAAGAAAAGTCACTTTCATCGGTTAAGAACGCGACAGGTAATTGCACCGTAGCGGAGAGGAAAAAGAACGATTTCTCTATTTTTACGGGATGCCATAAACATGCGCCGTAAACAAGGTAAAACTGTCTCATACTCTACTTATACCATACTTTCACAGTATATAAAATAAATAGATTTTTCGGGAAAGAAGGTAAATGTTTTTGAATTCCGGCTAGAATATATTAGGGGTTTTCACTGCGAATAAGAGGTTTCCACATATTTCTGTCTGTTTTGACCGTTACTTACAAACTTTGCATTTCACCATTTTTATGCATTTTCAATTATGCCTGCTCACATTTTTATGAACAATATCTAGCGAATGTACAACCCACATTCTGAATTCTCAGTCTTGGAATAAATATTTCTTGCTTACATTAGTAAATTTACGTTTATATGCTTAAGAGTAGGACGATACTTATAAAAGCATAATTTTTTATTCATACATTTGGAGTCAGAATGTTCAGCGGTAAAGCTGAACGCATATACATTAATCCTGCTGTTTCCTTTGTAAATTTCTGATTACAATTTTTCATGAAAGTAACATTATTCGTGCATCAGACCTTGCTCCTGAAAAGGAAATATGTTACAGTTCTGTCTTCAACTGAGGTAAAACAACCAAGACTACGTTATGATACCAAAGACCAGATAGAGTGATTCTCCATTTGAGAAAATAAGGCTGAAAGAAAAGTTTGTAAATCAACGAGAAGAAATTAAAACCGCCAACAGGAAAATGGGAGACGTTATTAAGGATGATCGAGGGAATGAAGGAAACCACAAGAATGAAAGGATGAGGAAATAACTAAGAAATTCGCAGAATGTTAGAAATCAGACCTTAATAATGTAATAAAACAGATTAATTTGTAAATGAGAGTTCGGGAGTAGGTTTAGGAGCATCCACGATTCACATGGCCCCAACTGATAACCATAGACGGTTGCCCTATATCATTTGCTGCTTTAAACTTAACTACAACGTGATATTATCATCAGTAATAATATTTCATACATGATCGCAGTTATATCTTGCATGCAAGAGAGGATCAGAATTGTGGATACCATGTGTATATCGTTGACTCAGCTGCAGATCTCAAAGTAAATCTTTAAAATATAGTTCTGAAAATACGTGAGAAAGAAAAATTAAAACCATATGAATTATATTGATGAAACGAAACTTTAAAGGATATGAGAGAAAAAATCCTATTCCGTTTTATTCTTAAGGGGAAATAGAGGTAGCACTGTAACTCGTAAATAAACCTATATAAAAAGCAGTTAACTGAACTTTCAGAATTTTTAAAATTCAGAATAAATTCCTTTAAATTCTGCAAAATTTTCGGTGAGCCCGAATAAAATTAATTCGCGAACTAAATGAGGCCTTTGGAAGCTAATGAACACTGAAATGAGGTTAATTTGATTTCTTTTTGCCAGACGGGAAGCAATCACCAAGGAATAAATAAAGATCCGACAATCACTGTCTCATATCTCACCTTTTAAGGATTAACTTAGAGTTGTAATTTATTCCGGCGGAGTAACGGGCAGAAATTTAAATTCAGGTATTCAATTCCGTTCTTTCATGAATCTTAATGAAATTTTGATTGCTTTCGAGCTCTTATGCCTTTGAAGTGGCTGATAGACGCGGTCAATGAAAAGAGGTGCCGAAGACTATCCTTTTCAACTTTTGATAAACTTAATCTCAAGTGATAATCTTGCGTCCTCGCATAAAAATATTTTTTACCGGACTGAAAAAGTAAAAATCAAGCATTTACGTATTTCGGGAAAAGTGAACTGGTAGTATTTAGTACAGTACTAAAGTTTTTTCAGCTCTTTTTATCAAGCTGTACGTTTAAAGTTTGCCGAATTATTTTTTGATAGCATGTTTATGTCTTCACATTGTTAGATATGTTATTTATTGTGCGAATTCATGCACTGCTTAAGAGAATCAAATTTAGAATCCCATATACCTACCAACGGGAAATTTAATTCCAAATTCTGTTCATAATGTCTCTTGTGCCTTCAAAAATTGTTGGATGTTCATTTGTCCTTCACAAAATGTAACAAAAAGCAAAGTATATACACTTAGCCTAACTTCTATGCAAAGTTTATAGTTTGGCACAATAAGTATTTTTTACCCTTCTTTCTCCGGTGATGTACGCATAAACAATTTAGCCGTCGAATTGAAACGGGTCTCACAGTCTATGTAAATTTATTTTTTCAATTTTTTGGGCATTATTTTAGCAGATACGTCCTGACTCTCCAAGGACTCCTAGCATTATGCATTCACGACGAAGGAAATGAAGAAATAAAAACTCATGCCTATGGCACATGAGCAATTTAACACACCCAGTTTTCGACGCGTCATCCTAAAAATCGAACGGTAAATTCACGAAATGAGTGCTTCGTATTATTTTCCGTACTAATGGTGCCATCAAAAAGCAAATTATATGATTCAATTATAATTCTAGTATGCCTTCACAAAAATAAAATCATTTTACGATCATGCTCAATGAAGGCCAGATTCACCTTGCATGAAGGATATAACCAGGCAACTGAATGAAAAACCTAATACAAATTAGTAATACTGAATAATATGTTTAATACTGATAAGTAGACAATACAGCACGAATGAACCGATAAATTAAAGAAGAGATGGTACAGATATAATGTTTTGACATAATACTCGTCAACCGAAAATATCCTGGTTCAGTAAGTAATGAGTTGGAATGAGGGAATGGAATTTGACAATTTAAAACTCAAGCGATTTCTCTGATTTATTTGCTAACAGTTAAAAGTTGATCGTGAGTCACTCCTTCATATTCCGACAAACTAGCGTATCACGTGACGCTTTTGATACAAAGCTGAGAAATTTTCAACAATGTTGGTAACGATGATTACTGATTTGAATGTAGACGCAGACTATGGGAAACTAGTTCCTTGACGCAGATGATTTTCTCAGACAGTCAACAGAGACTGGATAAAACTCGAAACGCAAACAGAATCCGTGGATGTTCGAATTCGGTCCGTGAAACCAGGCTGGGAAAAGCGTTCAACAAAAGTGAATTCAGCGTGTTTATAAACGGGAATCCTGAGCAAAGTATATCGCACGGGCGGAAGGAGAGAAACCCAGATCACCCTAGATAACTCCTATAGACTTCAGCTATTAGAACATTTCCAAGCCAACAAACAGCGTTACCGCCCAGCGGTGCTTCGCTGGAGCAATGTTGGCGGAATGTTGCCCAGAATCATTACCAAAACACGGGGAACAAAATAGATCGATAAAGGAGAATTGTGTGGTGCGGAAACGTCTGCTGGTAAATAGGAGCTGGCCGCAAGCGAAGCTTTGCAAACATCGGATCTGCTTCAGTCGATTCCCCTGTGAACGCCTCATCCCGTACCGAACTTATGGGAAATATCGCGAAGTATTATGTCGATTAATCCTCCTCTATGTAAAGATTAAAGGGTGATTTAATCCATCTGTGTATACTGTCACAATCGCATCCTGTAAATGGTGCATGAAAATGGTTATTTTATGTAATTATTAAATTTTGAAATCATTCAGTTCCCGAAGTTAATCATTTATTTTCTAAAAAAATCTATATGTAATCCATATTTTCATCAATTAAATAAGTGTATCGGGGTTATTCAAAAATACAGTAAGTCTTAAGTTAACTAATTGTTTTGAGTATTCATTACTAAAGTTTTTTAGTCTTGAAATCCTTACTTAGGGCTGCAGAATATAGATTACCACAAGGGTACCAGGATCCAACAAATAGGAAATGAGAATGTTGGTTAAGTTATAAAAAGATAGACCGTTAAAGACGCATTCACACTATGACAAGTATATCAGTGTAAGAGAATCTATTGTCAAATGCCAAAGAAATTTGTAAAAGAACATGAACATTTAATTCGGTTATCATGCAGTAACGAATCAAAAACGTAAGCTATAAAAAGGAAAAAGTGACACGTTAGTACATAATTGTCATAAATGTATTGAAAATGTATAGCAATACACACTACATTCACCCAAAGAGGCTGTTATTGGCGTAAAAAAATATGTCACATGTAGATGTTTTGCCCTGAAAAATTCGTATCTAATATGAGGGCCCAACACCGCATCCAAATAATAAATTTATGTAGATCGAAGAAAATATCCTTCGAAATAAAAATGAAAAAGACTAATTTTTGAAAACCAACAAGCCAACAACTTCTTCACACCATTTACGATAAATATACTAGTATAGTACAGGTGAGGTGTGCTTTGGAAGAAATTCAACATGATTATTACCCCAAGGAAGAATGGACTTGAAAAAAGTCTGACGGGACCGGGAATCGAACCCGGCTCTCCCCATTGCCGGTCGGGTGCTCTGTCCGTTGAGCTATCCTAGCAGAACATTTCTCCAAGCCATTCGGGACATTTTGTGGGCAAGGACTTTGCGAATTCGTCCACATAGTGGCATCGTTCGCGTCGCGGCTTCATAGAAGCACCGGCCACACAAAGTGATGGAAAGGTTACCCCCTTCAGGTTGGAAACACAGGAAAACGGGTAAGGGTGACTTTGCGCAAGATGGTGCGTACCCAGGAAAAATCCCAAGGAAGAATGGACTTGAAAAAAGTCTGACGGGACCGGGAATCGAACCCGGCTCTCCCAATTGCCGGTCGGGTGCTCTGTCCTTTGAGCTATACCGGCAGATCCAGATTTCTCCAAGCCATTCGGGAGACTTTGTGTGCAAGTACTTTATGATTTTGCGCAAAGTCACCCTTGCCCTTTTTCCTATGATTATTACTATCATCGAATGCAGAACCACCCCCTTTCAATTCATCTAAGTTAATTACATATGTAATTAATAACATCAGTTAAAAACACGTGGTTTCTGCGACGTTTTAATACATACCTAGTGATGCTTTAAGGGAGAGAAGGCTGGAAAAGAGCCGAACTAAAGCGTGAATCATACTCATCCAAAATACATATTCCCATTCGATCGATAAACTAAACAAGTTCCAGAGGTAAAAAGATGTGGAGCTACGTGAACTATGATGAACATCCCGGAAGATCCTCCGCAACTAATTACCGTGCAGGAGGTAAAAGAGGATAATGAAGACGTGGAGCACGACAGGTATCCGCGCTTCTTAAATCGTCGGATCGGAGCACACATTGAAGTCTCCTATTTTTAAAGTCTCGCAGCAATATTTCAAAAGTGGAGAAGCGGATCGATGCGAGGAGAAAGAGAGGAAAACTGAAAAGCGGCAAAGCTCGAGTGTAAAATTTATTTTTATGGGAGCATAAAACGAAGAGGACGGATAGTAAAAATGAATGAGCTCCTCCCGAGAGAGAAATTTAAGCAGCAAAAATCTCCGCAGTGGCCGAAAAACCTTACTTTAATAACGCCCTCATTTCACCCGTAATTGAGCCGAATTGAATAAATTACTGCGAGTGCATACGATGGATGTGAGCTATGTCTAAATAGGCGTATTACGTTTTGAGGAAAATAATTTGCCACCGCGATCTCCATTCATTTCCTGATGGATTGCACGCGAGAATATTTTATAC
The DNA here is from genome assembly GCA_000376725.2 of Ladona fulva. Lineage (NCBI taxonomy): Eukaryota > Metazoa > Arthropoda > Insecta > Odonata > Libellulidae > Ladona > Ladona fulva. Next base: position 290,870 of record KZ308243.1, read on the forward strand.
GACGACTCCGAGGAATTGTCACTGTGTTTTTCAATATGCAAGATTTAACTAAAGGGAAATTCTATCCCTAGGGAACGTTTACAATTTTATGCGAATATTTTAGAGTCTATTAACCGTTGCTTTCTCTGAAATATTTTCAGCAGTTAATTGATTAACATGCCATATGTAATGTTACGTTTTGGAGGTTTAAATTGGTAAATCAAAGTTTTGCAAGCAATGGACATGGCAAACTTAAAGTAGCCAGCTCAGCTATACTAAAGATTTCAGCTAAAAACTTAAGGATTTTACAACCCGTTTTTAGTCGCTATTGAAGTAAAATATCTTTCAATTGACTCTGGCAAGACTTTGTCATAAGGAAGCCATAAGGAACTGACAAAATGAAAACAAGACGTTTACCTTCATGTGGTACGGGTAAACGTCTTATTTTCATTTTGTCAGTTCGTAAAATATTTTATATTTATCGTGGTAAAGATGCAGGGAAGATAATCATTTATGCCACAGCAATAAACATAAGTGGGTAAATAATATAGTCATTATATGCAATATATTCGATAACTACGTGAAATTCAATATATACATATATAAGCGTTCTACGTTTCGGTAGGTTTATGTGCTTTAACATAGCTTACTCAATGCCATTTCTTTCGTTTCTTGGTAACCTCACTCTATATGTCATCTAACATATTTTGCCATTGTCTTCCCTTCTGTCCTTTCCCTTAAATTCTACTCTCAATTGCATTATTCAGCAATGTCTTACTTCTTAATTTTTGACCCAAACATTTCTTCTGTCGACGTTTAATCACTTCAATTTAAACCTTCTCTTCCCCGACCATTCCTGTATTTGTTTTTCTATCGACCCAACTTACTTTTTCCATTGTACGCCATAACCACATCTCGAACGCCTCAAATCCTTTGAATTCCTCCCTTATTTGGGTACACGTCTCACATCCACATATCTCACTCCACACAAAAGATTTCACCAATATTTCTTGATCCTTTATCGATACTTCTAGTCATCATTTCCTTTCGCTTTACGAAAGCTTACTTAGCCAATGCTACCCTTTTTGATCCTCATCCCTTCACCTACCATCCTAAGAGAGGACACTTTCCAAGTAAAGAAATATATTTTTCCAAATTCACTTCTTACCGTTAACTTAGCTTTTCCCCTTTGTTGCACCTCTATTTTATTTATTCTTAGATTTATATTCGCTCCAAACTCACTTGTTTCATCGTCCAGTGCATTTATATGGGAATAAAGTATACAATACTAAAAATCTCATGTGGTTAATTAAAAAAAGCGATACATTTATATTAGTACATACGTAATATTTAGTAGTCTTGTTTGTAATTAGTAATATCAGTATTTCATTCTCTTCTTGTACGTGGATAGTCTATGCATATGGCAAAAATAAATTAATCTACATTAAACTTTATTTTCTGATTTCGTAACCAGCCGACTTTAAGAAAAATGCAAAAACACCAATAAATTGCTTATACTGATTAATAATAATTACTTGATTAATCAATACCTTTACCGTTTACTTATTTTCCCATTGCCGTCACAAACATGCATTCCTTGGACAGTTAGGAGAGGCGCATGCATTAGGGCTCCCAGATTGCCGAGTGGGCAGTGCGTTCGACTTTAGTTAAGGCAGTCACGGGTCCGATTCCCGGTGGGAGTATATGTGCGATATAACGTTAGCTGTCACTTAGCTACCTTAGTTTAGCACTTTTAACAATACTACTAATACGTGGAAACTAACAATAGAAGATCACCCACAGCCACTCAGTAATCAGATAGATCCGACTAGCCGGGCATCGAACCCGAGATCTTGGGATTGGAGCGCAAGCATGCTATACAGTATAAACTCAATGTAAATAATGAATGATTTGTAAATCCGAAAAATGGAAACGTGAGAGGCGAATGGTGCTTGATGTTTCAAACCGGCATTGACGTATCTTCCTAAACTTAGACAAATTCATACCATAAACATCTTAGCAAATAATTTTGACAAATTATAAAGCTAGATTATCAAATACGCTTCAGATTTAATGTAAGAAACACTAAGCAGGTGTAATTAAAGAAAACAAATTTTTACACATATTTCGTTTGAATATTGATTTATAATAATAAAGATCCGTTAACTCAATAAAAGAAATACATAATGCAATATCTCTCGAGGTTCTTCCTAACAATTCTGGGGCAATATATATTACAAAATATTTCAGAGCTTCTTTCATGAGCTCTATCTACTCAAACTCGGAAGTAAGCTAAATGGGAAATCGTATCTATCTCGATGTAAGTTGGAAATATTAAAATGCCTCTAAGAAGATCAGCGAAGTATTGCAGAATTAGGACAATGGTATTTAGATCTACCAAATGAAGCAATCAAATTTAATAATAATGATAAAAACGCATACATAATTACTTACTGACTGATTAGAAAAAACGATCCCGTCGACCCGATTTCTTGTGCATAAATTATTTGCTTGTTAGGCCATAGAAAAGAATTTTTATTTAAAGGTAATTAATTTTAGGTTAATTTCGAATACACTCCAAAGCTTAGAGAATATCCTGGGCATCAGGTGTTGTTGAAACAACGACTCATCCTTTAAGAATATCCAAAAGGTCCTCAAATGCTCATATAATTTTAACTTCAACTCTTGCCACTAAAAACCAACTATGCGCTATCAGAAATCCAGTAGCAAACACTGGTGTAAAAAGTGGCCTCTTTTGTCGTTCGAGCTATCGGAAATCGCCATATGTGCTGCTGTAGTAAACAAAAGAGAAAAATTGGCACAAAAACTAAAATGAAAAATAATTTATCTGTAGGAAAATACAAGTGGATCTTTTTATAGAGAGATACGTAAGGATACTGCCAATACTCCATCACATCTTTCAGCGAAAATCAAGCTTACACCAATCCCTTTAAGAATTTGCACGATGATAGTCCTCAGCTCATTCATCTTTAAATTATTATTCCTTTAATCTCATGTAGACTAGGTACGGGACGTGCCTCTCCGTTGAGTGCATTCTTTGTTAGAAAGAAAACGTAAGCCATTTCTAAGCCGCGACGAGCCGTATCTCCCAAAAGATGCTCGCGATAATAATCTTCCTCTCCACGATATTCTCTCGGAACATTTCAAGCGACTGCTATTGCTGCTCGTATAGAACTCCTGCATCGAGTACTGCGGAAGTAAGAAATGAAAAAAAAGTACAAGCCCGTTGGTCAGGAAGAGCAGGAAACGAAGCTGGAACAAAATCCGGAGAGATAAGGGAATGAAGAACGTCGGTAAATATGACTTCGATGTAGACGCACTGGACGAAAAAATGGCGGAAAAACAGAGGAAAAGAACGGAGGTATCCCAACGATCCTTAGACCGTAGCAATGGCTATCTCCCTTCAAGCTCGCGGACGTCGTGGTTTTTTAAGTCCCTCGCGCTTCCCTTACGTCACCCATTTTTTTCGCTGTTTCTTTACCGGAATGCGGATGAGTACTTTCGTCCCCCGATTCCACTTCCAGCTTCCTCGCACTATTTCATTTTTCTACCAATGACGTCTCGAGTTTTGAAGTCGCTATACGACAACGAGAGTTTCTAAACTTCCCTCTGTTATTTCTATCCTACTTCAAGGTTCTTTTTTCGCATTTTATATCGGATGTATTCACAAAATTATCGCAGATGGACCTTTCATGCCGGAATTTGTTGTTTAAAACTTGATGCGGCAAGACTCGTTTCCTATCCGTGATTAATGCTTGCGATGAAGACGCTTAACAATTTGCAGACAGAAATTCTTTCGAGCTTTAACAAGGTCTCTGTAATTAACATGCAGAATGAAGTTTACATATCAACAATGGCAAATCTAATTTACGCAAGCATCGTGTCGAAAAAAACTTTCAAACTTGGGAATAGCGAAACTTCGACATTAAAAAAATTTTTGAACATTAATGAAGCAAGTGAGTTATTTGACTGCAATATGGAATCTATAAATAAATGAAAATATAATAGCTGAGTATAAGAAGAATATCCAACGCAATAGCTGCTCGGAGCAAAAAATTCTAATTGCTGATATTTAAAATGTAATTCCAAATCAAAAAATCCTCTAACTAAATTTTATACTTAGAAATGAATAGCACGGAAACCTTTGCAGTCTTATTTTTGAAGCTTAACTGAAATCACGTTCTTGTATTACTCATCGTCTGCGGAAACCGAAAAACACTCCGAGGCCAGAAAAGAACTGTCCGAAGAATTTCGTGGCCCCTTCACGTCCATGCCCAAGGTTTGCGGCGGATTCTCAAGGAGAAGGGATAATTGGCTGCTTCGACCGCAAGGGTTATTGGAATCCGGCTACAAGGCAAACGCCAGCAACTCTAAACGGTGGCGCGTCGTGGAGGACTTGGAGAGCAGTTTTAACGCCACGTGGAATCGTGCTGTCGAATTTCAAAATTGGAATTTGAGAGGAACGAAAATATTTTTTGTTAGTTCGAATTGATAAGCACAGCAAAACCTAATTGTAGAAGATTGAACGAGGGTCTACCATATATCTATGCATGCTAAGCTAAGTGCTGAAACCGAGGTAGGACCTCGGTTTCAGCCTGATATCGTGGTAGTTTAGTGGTTAGAAAATCCCGAAAAGAAAGAAATTTGAGGACCCGTGTTCGATTCTCAGTATTATCAACTTTTTCACTTCTATCTTTCCTTAAGATCAAAATGAATTTTGCCCGATTTGCCGATTTGTATACACATTTATTAAACTGTTACGGAACAATTATAAAAGACAAAACCAATACAGGCTATTTTATCTTTTCATTGTTAATGCTTTCTTTTCAGGTTTAAGAAAATCATTCACTCGAAGTTTAAACTTTAGCTAGCTCACAATCAGTAGGTTTCGCAGGATTTTCACACCCCTTCTTGTGGGAATTTTCATGTAGAGGAAATTTTTTTCTATGAACTTGAATCAGGTTTTTCTTTAACCCACGCAGTAGTTTCTTTCTTCTTTTTCATTGACTTAATTTCCTCTATCCTTACCTTCTTCTAAAATGATAGAGGGTTAGATGTAAAAGAAAACTGTATAACCCCAATCTCGCCCTCAATCCGTACTCTTTTTCACTAAAAACACTGGGCTTCATCCCGTTCGCAATTTACTAGTATTTCGGTAAACATTCTAATCGCGTCTGTGGAAGCACTTCTTCTAGGAGCTTTCTCCACACCCTTCACACATGCCGGACATATTTCTATTTGAATTTCGTTTTTCCGAACAATTGTGTCTGGAATTCTCCTCTTCTCTCACCCTCCTACCTTATTCCCTAATGCCTTCTTGAGAGGACTTGAATGTCCAGCGATTGAGGTCAACTGTACCTCGCAGAGGGAAATGTCAGTTTCCAATGAAAAGTCTTGCACCGAAGAGGCTGTCAAATATCGCCCTTTTCGAGAAAACGGTGCATCTAAGATTGTTTACGAAATTCAGCAATAGGCGTTCACTAAGAGGACATACTGTGGTGATAAGAATCTTCCTCAAATAAGCTCAAGTTAGATATCGTGGAAAATATTTCCGTTGAATGAAGGCTTAAAAATGCAAGGAAATGAGATCATAAACTTATAACGTCCTCTGTCATCATGAAACTATAAATTTCTCATTTAGACTCGAAATCGACCAGAAGTGCATGCAGATAACCTATATTTTGGGATTAAGACAGAATATATAATATATATACAGAAAAAAGGTAGGAAAAAATAAAACTTTGTATAATGAGAAGATTTACAGGCATAAAATGAAAAACAATACATATTGTTGTATGTGATATTTATATTTACACAATACTTAATGTTTTAAAGTAAAACAAAATGGGAGTAATTCCTTTTCTGCTCCACTACAAATGTTTTTCTTTCGGGTACACGTTACAGTACTGCAGCATAGCATTGTGGAAAGAAAAATTAATTCAGTAAAGTGAGCATATTTTACTAATTATTCTTTATGTTGTATGCTAAGTTCTAATTCAGATTTTTTTAAATAAAAGTCGAGCATTGTTTTCCATTTTCTGTGGAATTTCAAACAGAAATAGAAATACGTGCCGGCCTTTCGAAAATTCTGGTACACTCTACCAGACGACCAATGATTAGTAGGCACGATTTTTGGTGATGAATAAATGTATCAATAGACCTTCCGAAGAACATCTTCGATTCTACAGTTATAAAGATAAAAAAACGACAATGACGAACATGAATGATAAAATAAGTAAATATATATCAAGCATATCGCTAGAATTAAGTGTACAAATTTCCAATCGCAACGGTTTCATAGAGAATTATTACAAAAAAGCTGCATTAAGGGTCATCAATGCACTTATCAATCTATCTTAAGAGTTTGCTTTAAGGGCTTTGCTTGATTTAAAGAGAAAACCTTAAGGATAGCGATTTTTGGAAGGTTCGTGTTCGAAGAAGAGATGGAAATTGCTATTGTCGTCAATAGAGCTTTTCCTATATTACTTTTAACTTGTTCTACAATCTGCAACAAAGAAAATGTCATATCGTAATATATGATAGAGCTTGTTTGTTCATTGGCATGCGCATAACTCCATCTAGGTGTGACCGCACCAACTAAACAAGGGGGATACTAATCTAATTACAGTATTCCGTTGGCTTTTGACTAAAACTTCTTTGACTTTTGTTAACAAAAACCAAGTTAGGTTACGTTACGTAAATGAATCACTAATTTAATATTGCCTTATGGGAGTTACCGTAATTTAAAGCGTCGAATGATCTCGAAAGAGAAGTGTTCCTCAAACTTTTAATTGACAGAAGTTCATTAATCAAATGGACACTATATTCTCTTAGTATTCTCATCTCTATATCTTTAAAGCTTGCAACATATGGAGAGCTATGTTCCAAATCGTTTTCTTTTATTCTTAAACCAGTTCTATTCCCTGAAAATTATGTATGAATTTTCTAAGGAAATGAGAATAACGTAATAAATGAAATTATTTATTGAAATTGATTTAACTAGAAAAGTTACTCATTAGTCTTAGGTGATTAAGACCCCAGAGTTGAGATACATTCCAATGATATTCTAGCACTTGTTTTAGCCAATTCAGACTTCTCTCGCGTATATTTCACTGAATATAATCATGCTCAAGAGCATATTGACAGATAATTTAGATATCAATCACTTCGTAGTATTCAATTGATACCTATGTTAATACGTTTTCGATCAGTCATTATATTATCGAAGATATTATTTGACAGAAATTCTCGTCACGGAGTGCATATTCAAAATACGTAATAACATGCAAGTAGTTAATAATAGATAGAGGTCACAAACATACGTAGCGCGAACCAGCGGACTGAATACATAAATTATTTCAAATGGCGCAATTTCGAAAATGGATGGCCCATAATAAATCCATCCTATGTCATAATATTTCGGCTCTCCAAATTTGATAAATTTATCTCGAATAATGGTACCGATATTAATTCACGCAAACAAGTTAAACTTTACGACTGGCAAATTGCAAGCACGTTTTATAATAGTTATCCATTCATTTATGAATTATTTGTCGAGCGATTAATATTCTACTCATTTAACATGTCGGTTTCTAGCGAATTAAACCATACTAAAAAATGTTCAAGAGTAAACTCTATACGCACACTAAATCTTTCCGTGATCCTACATGCAATTTTTTTTTTTTAATAGTACGAGTCGTAAACAATTCTACATCAATTTTCACAAAATTAAATAACCCTATGGAAGATTATTGTATATCGAATACATTTAAGTATGTCCTAACACAAAATAGTTCATAAAAGTCCCTTTAAAATTGGTACATACATGCTTCGCCTTTTATTTCCTCTATGAACTCCAGTACTTTTCTATAAATTTTTCCTAGACTAAGATGTTAATATACGCTGAAATTTACTGAATTTCATTTTAAATGTGGTACTCGTGGGTAAACTAACAATTTTAGACGAGAAATTAATAGACGTTTAACAATATTACTTTAAAGAATTTAAGTTAGCCTGCAAATTAAGACAAATGAATATATTTATTGTATATTATAGAGAAATACTCGTGCCTCCTCAATATAAGACAGAGAAATAGAAGTATCAATTGGTACTTCTTTGGAATTAAAAATTTAAGAGGTAAAATTCTGTCTTACATTTACAAACATGAGATGATCCTTAGAAAGAGTTACAGCTACACTTTCTTTTGCTCGGAAATATGTAGCAGTAGCCATGAAATTATTCAATTTTAATTCTTTAGCACTATTTATTTCAAGACGATATCGATTTTTCAGATTGTAGCTTTTATCAAATATGATTATGCGGGTAAAAACTAAACATAACTAGAAATGCGACATCCATAAGTTTATAAGCATTAGATGAAAAACTCCACGTAATCCACATCTAAGGTAATTGTGGAGAAGCAAAACATCAGTACAGTCAACGAAACATTATAGCCCGATAGAATGGAAAACAAGAAGATAAGGTCAAGTCTTAAAGTTCGGAGGTAGCAGAAATAACCATTTTATTCTTCATTTTACGTATTTTTCCTCAAGTGCGTCCGCATGGACGTCATATTCACCGTCGTACGTCATTCCCTTATCTTTCCGGCTCCGGGAGCTTTTTTTTACGACTGTGCTTTGTTTCTGTCTCAGGTTGACCAAGGGACATGTACGTTTCCTGAGAATTCTCTCTCTTCCGAGGAATACTTGCCAGGGGATCTTCAAAGCCTGGTTCTCCTCGAGCACCGACGAAGCTCGCCCAAAATTTTCTTGAAAGAATCTCGCGGGAAAGGGGATTATAACGTCGAAGATGTTCATTTCTGTTGAAAGGACGACTCGAAGGGGCTCAGGAAAAGCTGCGATCTTTTTGCCAGACGAGGACCGCCTTTCAAATAACGAAGTTATTTGATCGTTCCGTACGGAATATTGTCCTCGAGACATAATATCCGACAACCCTAATGAATTTTGCAATGGTTCTACCAAAGAAAATCACATTCCGATTACACGGGGATACTCATTTTTATATAAATACACATCTTGATAAACTGGGGGAGAAGCATTACAAACAATTCGCACAAACTATTTACAGATAATAAAAAACCGATAATTCCTTTATCTACTGCTTGCTTTAGCATTGGTAGAGGTATTTTATTTAATTTCGAGAAAATGTAAGAAAATCAGAATGAAGGAGTTGGAAATATTAAAAAAAAAAAACGTAGTGGTATCGAATTTGCTGCTCTAATTAATGGCCAGTATAAATTGATTCTAAAATCAAAATGCGGAAAACAAGAGCGGAAACAGTATCTGGGACTATTAAATATATCAATATACATATGAACTTCGAAAATGCACTTGACTTAACATACTTGCCCGCATTAAGATTTACACGAAACATTTTAAATACGTAAAAAAATAGCACATTTTTTAAAGTTACCCCACAGCATGTATGATTTTTACCCTTACACGTCATCATGTAGGCGTATAATAAATGAACATCATAAATGGCCTCCACACCTAATGCAGCGGTCTGGGGAGTCTAATACATAAAATGCTACTCGTGCATACGTATCATTTAGATACTAGGCGTAGGTACGAATGATTCAAATGTGCGGCAATAGATAGAAAGTGAGCTCCCATTCACAATCTCCACTAACTGACAGATGTCACGTACGAATTCCAATGTTTGAGCCTAATGACAGTCTATTATTATACTTGAGCGCATTATTTGAGCAATATCATCAAAAACTGGCATTTTAAAAACTCCTTACTCCACTAGAATTCCTCAAATGCAAGCTCACCCTTACAAAAACATTTTAACTGTCGCAAATGATTTCAAAGATTTTTGAAGATAAACTAATTTTATATTGACACATTATTTTACTGTACAATGGCTACAAATTATATACATTTCCGTTCCTCTTTCGCTTAAATTTAAACATACCCCTACTACTTATCCACTAATTTCATCAATACTCCAAATCCTAACGGCTGCAGTTGCGAATATCCTTACCCAACTCTTACGCCCCCAATACTCAATAAAACCAACCAAATTCTCAGCGATTCGAGGCATCCGCTTCACTGCATCCATCGAGACGACTGAGTCCCGCTTTTTCTTCAACATCCGGCAGCTATAGCAACGATGTAAATCTGACAGGAGCTCTCAGAATTTAAGCCGAGATTTCTTCCGACGATATGATGATGCTCAACAACAATACTCCATTTCTAAATCGCTCTACTGGCGCGGGCGGCAGGAAATAAAGCCCTTAAGTGCTTCCACGAGTTGGGATTTTCGAGCGCATGCTTCTTGATTGAAAGTTAATGAACAGCTGCTTGTGTAACTAATATAAGAACCTCAGAGTGCTTAATTCAGTTTATCTACTTACACATGAGTTAGGATGCCCCCGGTGTTCTCTCCCAACGGATAGTATTGCTTAAGGTGTTTACAAATAACTATGGAGGCTTACAGTTAAATCTTTAAACTCAGAGAAATTAGCCAATTGGAAAAGGGTTTAGGTGACTTGGCACGATAAGGCGAGCAACTAGGATATTCCCAAGAAGAAAATAGCATAAAATAGTCAGACGGGACTGAGACTCGAACCCAGGTCTCCCAATTGTCTATTGGTTGCTCTAACCAACCCGGTCCCGGTCCGGTCAAACTTTTTTCATGTCCGTTTCTTCTTGGGAATTAAACAATTGATCTATTTCAATAAATCTAAAGGAGAGAACTTTGAAATAAGGGTTGTCGTTAGAAATCAAGGACCTGTTGTCGCCGAATAAACAAAGACGCGTAGTTTAACTTCCATTCCTTAATTATTGTGATAAATAAAAGATCATAGAACTAGATGCCAGAACGAATCTATTCAAGTATTCATTTTTCTATGAACGATATGCGAAAGTAATCTAGTAGGGAAGTAGAGTCATGGTGCATGCACCCCCTGCCACACGCCGAAAGGCGGCTTGCAGGGTACAATTATAGACATAGAAATAAATAATGAAAGAAAAATGGTGACTAACTCTATAAACCAAAATAATGTCGCACTTGCATACCGAACTTAAGGAGGGTCCGAGAAATTAAATCCAGTTAATGAGGGCCTGTAAATCCCTAGCTTGAAATAGCCCCTAAAATTGGCAAATTAATTAGAATAAGATGAAACAACTTATGGTTCTCTACATCTTCTGAAATTTTGATAAATTCTAACTAGTATTTAAATACTCAGCTGGCTACTATTTAATGAATTAAACTATAATGCTGACTGCCAGCAAATGACGCATCAGATAATTAGCTTAAATGAAATTTCGATTTCTGATATGAGGAAAGGAAACGATTACATCAGCTGGTGTAAATTCAAAGATGTTCAATGGAGGGGATATATCAACTCTATTATGTAGCTCCCTATTTCCATAACTAACTGATTAAAAATTAATATCCTTAGGCTTTCGGTAATAAAAGGATTAGCCTCATTTCATGTTTCATCGTCAAATAAAAATGCCGTGTGACCTTAGCAGTCACTGCAACTCTAATTAAATAACATCCAGGTTCATTGATATCGGAATTTTCAATAACCGATCTACAATACCATGCTCGCCTCATTCATTAATTCGCCTTCCGTCGTAGTCCCAACGATTATTTTATCTTCCTAAATAGGATGCTGGATCCTTGTCAATAACTTCAAACAATAGCTGTCAAGCTTATGAGAAACGAGCGTAAAATATATGACATAAACCCTAAATCTAGGCATAATTACTAAAAACCCATTGCATTAATCCTTAGGAATTCTTGGTTAGCTTGACACTTGCGACTTATAAAAAGTTAAAAAAAGAAAAATTGGAATTTTCGAGGCCATTAAATAATATATCAGTAATTGTGATCCGTACTTTTTGGAAATCAAGGATAAGGAACACTGGATTTTCAAAAAATGTTTTCTCTAATTCATGAAAGAATGGACGATGATAAATTATACGCCAGAGAGAATTTCCACGAGAGTGGATGTTCTGATCATATTCTGATGTTTCTACAAAAAAAAATACGAAGAGAGAAATGAATGAAATAGTAAAGAAAAGGGGTTTCACTCCGTCCTCGTTCTTTGTAATTCTAAAGTTGTTGCACATGTTTTTCCAGGAAGGAAGGGAGACCTAAAATGTTTTCCGTTATTCCTATTGATGTATTTTAAGTGAACATACTATTGAATCAACTGGAGAAACTGTTTCGAGGCAGATTCGGTTAATAAAATACATGTGCAACATTTCCACAAACCAATAAAAACACTTTTAAGACGACCGGCTTCAGCATAGATCATGCCATATCAGCAACATACTATATTTTGCGCTTCAAGAAGAAAATTTATACGAAAATGGTTTCCAATACGTAAAACTTTGCAATGTTTATTGGTAGCATTCTATTCCCTAGATTTTCGAATATGCATTACAAAATAAAAAGTGTATAAAATTTATTTCCCAATCAATTCTCAGAGTAATTATCTTTTTCAATTTAAATTGTTTCTAACATAACATAATAAGATGTATAAAATCAAGNTATATAAGTTTAATGCGGTTTTTGTAATCTATTTCAATATTTAAAAAATGAAAAAGAAAGGTTAAGGGACTTAGGAAGCATGTTTGTGAAAAAGTGACATAATTGTGGGTGACTGAAAAATTTGGATCTTAACCTAGAGAACTTTATGGCTATTGTGCATTTCGTTGAGATTAATAAAACATCAGTCAATTATTTAAAATGTATATCATAATTTACACACTACATTAATCAACATCTTTTCATGTCTATATTTTCTCAATTCAATTCCTTTCAAATCCTTTATCTCTTTTTCAACCAAGATGACAATCTCGTAATTAATTTTGCTATAGAAATCGTGCAAATAGAGAGATAATAAGGAATGTCAAGAGGTTATTTTCCTTAAAAGTTAAATGAGTTGAAAGAAGGAAAAATTCTTTAGAAAATAGCTCCAGTTCGTAGTTTCCCCCTCAGAAAATTAATTTAGTTTTGCTATTTGATTTTCTCTTGAAAATCTAAATCAAATATAGTTCAAAATTTAGGTTTCTTATCCATCGGGATCTACTTTATTTTCTTTTTCATTTCCTCTAATTTTCGTTGAATGAGTTATTGAGTTCCAGCGTTTGTTTAAATCATTAATTGTAATGTCATGTTTTACTGATCATCAATATATGTTATACCTGTATTTTTTATAATGCGTTCGATCAAAATCTTAAACTACACATACACTGTAGGTATTGATGTTAGTCAATGAAATGTACGGGGAGAATTTTTCCGTCTTCCACACCTATATTTTAAAATAATGCCCAGTGGCACTATAGGCGTTATTACTGGTACACTACCATAAAAACACTCTTATACTAATCAAATTGTCCGAAAACGTGTTCTGTGTATCGATCTCTCTTATACCAGAATCTTCTGGTGACCAAGCAGGAGTAAGGCACATGTGCGCACACACTTCCAAACGAATTCAACAAAGGGGACAGCTGCGAGAACGTTAGTCATTCAGGTATTAAAAGATTATTTCCCAGGCAAAAGATAAGGCAAAAATCAATTGCTACTTGAAGGGCACCTCACAGAACAAACGGTATAATGGCTTCCAGAAGAATAGGTCAGGCATCAGGGCAAAGAGCTAGTTTGCTCTCTACAACGTCACTTTCCGTTCGGATGTTATCTATCGCCGAGTGTTGACTGCGGGCGACACGGACCACTGGGAAGAGCATCTCATCCAGGGATCGAAGTGTCGGACAACACCTGTCCCGTGGCTTCCTTGGGGGGAGTAGTCGCAGCTGGGCCGGAGGGATTGACCATCCCTCATTTAAGGTACCACACCCCCACTTTCCCTCGGGAACACGCTATCCCTCTATGTAACGGCCACGCCGAGTCCCACGGGCGTCGTTCTTCACCGCACTTAGCCCACACTTACGCAACTGGTCCCTTTCTACTCACACACTGCTAGCAGTCAATTTTTCATGCTATCTTCTGTGCCAAAAAGTTACCTAACCAAGGCTAGGTTAGCGAAGAGCAGAATCATTTCCTCTTAAACCGCTATTTCAATAGTGCATTTCGGAATAAAATTATCAGCAATTCGTAGACATGGGGACGAAACTACACAGCATGAGAAAAGAGAAAACTCTACAACTAAGGATATTTGCTTCTAATTGGATGAACTCGTTCAAACGGGGTACGTCTGATGAATGCACACGATTGAATCTTTAACATTAATCTTGATAACTGCTGCAGTCTTCGTCGAAGAGTGGAATATCGGTACTTTTTACACTGTGTAAACTAAGACATGCCCAAGCTCGTCGAAGCCTGAGCTAAAGGATTATTAATCGTCATAATCAATAATGGTTAGCCGGGACTTGAACCCGAGACCTTGGAATTAGAGGGCGAGAGTGCAAACCATTCCGTCGCACAGTGGGCTAGAATCGAAAAAAGCTGGCCAAAAATAAGAAAATGTTTTTTTTTTGAGCGCGTACTTTCAAACTTCGCATGGCAATTCTTAAATAAATTCTGCATATAACTACAAAATCGTTTACTTTTATTCCTGTGCATTAAAATTCTACAGGGGGCCAAAGTTGACCAAATTTTACGAAAAAAGACGGTCTTCGATTTCTCACAAATTTCTTCAACTTCAAGCCAACACTGAACCCAAATGAGCAAAATCATCGGGTAAAAACCAATGCTGTATTATCAAAAAATTCTTTATGCTTCAACTTACTTGGTTTGGATGATCACGCTAGAATATTTGCGTTTGTTATACAATAAAATGGCGAATCCATATTTTACGGCAAATTTTCACATAAAAAACTCTTCAAAAAACCATTTCAGATTTTAGCCAGCTTTCGATTCTAGCCCACTATGCGTCGCTAAGTTTGAATTGTTTCCAGCAACGGATCTCCCAATAATTTTACTTTAAAGTCTACAGAATTTTCCTCGAAGTACGGACAAAACGAAACGAATTTACTTCGCTTGCGGCATTGATTTCAAGTTAAAGAGTAAAAATAAAATTATATAATACAACGACTGCGTATACGAGTACAATGACTGAGACATGAGGAAATTCGCTAGAAGAATTTTTCCTTAAATAATCTCCCTTACCGCGTTGCTTTTCCATTGGGTAAATTGAAATGTTTAACATAATCCTATTCTTCCGCTTGATAAGATACAGAGATGAGATGGGAATTCCCACAGGCAGAGAGCTTTATGGAGACCATTTCCTACGTAAACAAACGCTCTTCGCCACTCACTTTTTCCAAATTAATTTTCCACCCTCAGAGTGACCGCCGAGGGCAAAATCAACACCGCATTCTTTTCTCCCGTAATTGTCTGTGACGATGAAACCCGGGGATTAGCGGCTTCCAAACAGAGCAAGATGGTACCTTCACGACAGGTCACTGGACTCCGACATACGTCCATATTCCTGCTGTTTCGTCCGATATTCTTTACCGCTTCTCCCGCAACTCTGTTTCCCGTGCAACGCCATGGTCTCAATACGGGCAAACTAACGAAAAGGAATTTAACACCCGACTGAGTTGATGATGGCCAATCAAATCCTATCTGGTAGGTACGTGTAATTCATCAAGGTACGTAGAATGTGTGCGTCTCGTTCTCTTCGACTGGAAAGAGCGTTAAATCCCTCCCTCTCTCAAACGTTATGACGACGTCGAATCTGAATTGAAATTTAGCACAACGTTCACGGTATTGCGCTACTTCGTTTGGAAATTCCGCAACCATCTGTTAATTCACGTGTCGTGAAGTTGTTTTATTAATAATTTTCAGGCACAGGTATGCATTTGTTGTACAGCATCGGAGACTACAATGTTGCCAATTCGTTTATTGTTGTTTATTCTGAACGAAATCCCGTTTGTTTATAGGCCTTTATTTACTTGCGTTGATTTTTTCTGCCTCACGCTTTAACGGCGTGCGATTTTTGTAACCATCGTGTTTTCACGAGTATAGAACGTTTTTTCATTAACTTGGTATCCAAAAGACAAGAGGGAAACGTAAATTAAATCATTATTAGCTTCTTATGTTTATCAGTGAGCTATATTTATCTATGTAAATATTTTGAGAATCTATCCAACCGAGTTCGAGAAAATCTCCAAAGATTGTTGTTTGTTTGTTTCAAACAACGGCTTCTTTTGGAAGTTTTCTCGAAGTCTAATGTCTTACCACAGCCATGTTCCTTTTCCTTAAAGAATCTATATAATTCCGTCCATCGAAAGCATTTTCATCAAAATTCTTCATTTAACTTGCACCGAGTCGATCTTTCTATAGTTTTCAAATAACGAATTTTGAATACGTCATAAGATGTTTTAATTTATTATAGTTTGTTACTTATGTACAAAAAACATCAATTGAATTCTTAATCATTTTATCTATATAACCATCATTAGAACCACAAAGAAAGTGTCCACACACAATAATCTAGCCGTATAACTAAGATCGTCATAGAATCATGCAATGCTGCGAAATGACCAAAGCAGTCGAAGCACTTTTAAAAATACCACTACTAGAATCATGTAAAAACAGCATTTTTTTGTTTGCCCATAAGTAAGTCATGTCATACTAAATTTCATTTATTTCTTTTTTACTAATTCTGGGTTAGCTCTTTTCCGTGCATTTCCACAAACTCTTTGGTATTTGTTCTTAATTTTTAAAATGGGGTTACCTATACATCGCATAATTAAGAACACAGTTCTGTAGCCGCGTGATATTGGAGATAATTCGCTATCGATCGAATCTGAAATGAAAACTAATAATGGAAACGCGGAGGATATAAGAAAGAAAGTTATAACTTACAGTAACCTCATCAAAGCGAAACTCAGGCAATTATAAGGAGAAAAAAATACTCAAAGATGAGATTGTCGAATAATAACAGGTCGTTCAAATTGCGAATTGCGGGAATACACATAGGGGTAGCTAAAATGTTGCGTGTTTTAGAATGGAAATTTCTTTATTGTGGGCAAAATTGGGACTATAAAGTCCCTTCTTACATTCAACCCACTGAATTTTGATATAAGGAAAGGATAGAGCGGTAAAAAAGAGAAGAAAGATAAAAAAATATTTGTGGCTAAAAAAACTTAAGTCAAGAGCTTAGGAATAAATCTTTATCGCAACCCCCAAGAAAAACGGGGTGTGAAAATCCTGCAAAATCTACTCATAGAAATAGCAACAGAAAGTTATTTATAAAGCCTGAAAGAAGTGGAAAAGGAGCATTGACAAAAAAGTACACACCGGGGCAGAAAAGTTTCCTCACTAGAAGACATTGAATACTGACTAATACAAAAAAATGAAATGTAGGTTTAAAATGTGCAATAAAATTTTTATTCTAACTCCAAAAAGTATGTTTTAGTGAGATGTAACAGTTCTATCTCAAATGTATGGGCATTTCAGTGCCAATATACTAACATAGTGTCATAAATAATAAGTACTGGAAGTCTAACAATATTTAGATATATGACTATCATAACTAGCATCAACGTCGAACACTGACTTTTCCAAGGGGCATGACCCCAAAGGAATTCCGTGGAAAGGGAATTTTGCAAACGTCTAAACTATTTCTTTCGAAGAAGATACCGTCCGAGAGACAAAGAAATCGAAAGAGATCCGTTACGGTGGAAAAAATGAAACAAGAATAGGACGGCATCGGAATCTCGAGCCCTATACTTTATAACATTGGAAAGAGTTCGCATTTTTCCCCGTTAAAAAAAAGAGGTTGCGTAAGGGGAAAAAGGGCTCCTTGTCTCTTTGGAATCTTCCCTAAGATTCCTCCGGACTACGGTCACACCATTCATTTCTCCAACTCGCCATGGCGCATATATCGCCTTCCACGCGGTAAGAAATGCTTTTTCCGCAACCGCCGCACCCGCTTTTTCTCCCGCATGCGTCACGCTCTCCCGTGGATGCGGACGCAGCTTATCTAGCTTCCGTGATGAATTTCCTGATGAGACGAAGCACTGTGAGTGAGAAATACGGCGAAAAGGGCGTAGCCCGAAGATGAGGAAAATGGCTGAGGGAAAGTGAGAGAGGAAAGGGAGAGGAATGGAGCTATTCCTCAAAACGCTCCATCTATCTCTTTCATAATAAAACAAGGAAGATATCACCGCTCCCATCTCGGATTTTTTCATCTTTCGAGATTTCCCGGGAAATGAAAAAATCTCGGGAAATATCTCATGAAAGAAAAGTGCATTTAAGAATTTCAGCTTTCGTGTGCGTAAATGTACAACATGGCTATGTTGATGGCTAATTCTACTTCAAATCGGACATCAAAATGAAGCTCAAAGCTCTTGGGATTCGAACCTTAATCGTATCTTACAGCAGTTGTATTTGTTACACCCTATCACAGTATTTATCACAAAAATGAGTGTTTTTCTCATCGTGTACATACGTTTTTGTATATTACATAAAATGTCTACCTTTCGGTAGGTTCATGCGCCCTAATACTTCCCACTCCTCGCCATTTCCCAAATCTCCTGGTAACTTACCCCATATTTTATGTCATACGACAACTTCTCTTTTTATTCCCCTCTCCTCCCCGACTATCTCTAGTACCTCTGTGTTAGTTTTTCTAGCAGCCCAACTTACCCTTTCCATTATACGCAATACCCACATCTCGAAGGCATCTAATCTTTTGATGTCCTCTTTTCGTATGGTCCATGTTTCACACCCATACAGCAATACACCCCACCCCAAGGATTTTACCAAACATAAGTATTGTAATTTTTACATGCGTTTAATGGTGTTACAAGAAGTTGGTGGCAGAGAAAACGAGATGAGTGCGAATATTAATACAAATTGACATTTGACATGGATTTGATGAGGACTTGCAGAACTTCCCCAAGTATAGAATTGCAATGATTTGAAATCAAATTTGATATTTTTCGATTTGGATGGAAAGTCCGCCAATTAGAAATCGAATTGAACCGAAAGCTTTGCAGGTCTGCAACAGACATGAATAATGATACATTGGCAAACTATTGAATACCAATTTTAATTATTTATTTAACTCCTTTCGCGAGGTTAGGCCAATAGGTCTTACAACTATCCTCAGGGTTAAGGCTTTCAAGGATAAGAAATATTTTCTCGCTGTTCTCTGACGAAGACAAATGCATATCCAGAAAACGAATGTTCTGGTGGACCCTATATGAAAATGGGATAGTATTTTGCCATGCTTTTCAGATTGTATGATATGGAGATGAAATGAAGAAAACAAATTCCTTACAAGTTTCGCCATATTAAACTTCTTTTCGCGACAAAATTTCCATTAGTTTACATCATAAACAAGTCGTAATTACGCTATAGGAACTCCAGCAAATTCATATTTGTAACATTTGAATTTACTATTCAGAAACTATGAGGCTTAACGAATATCGTTCCTTAAAGCGCTAATATATGTAGGATTAAAATTTTCATTTAAATTATTAAATTTTTTGAGCTTTAGTTAAAATTTTTCTTTACCGGATCTTACTCCTGAGTAAGATTATTCGTTTTCCAATCAATATATCATATGTTGCGCTCAAAATCAATAACCGCCATGTACGAGCTCATCTGTTCCTTCTCTTGAATTATACTTTCCTAACATGTTCTGAATTTAGTGCAGCAGCATAACATGAATAGCGACTTAATTTTGAATACATACATAACGATCCTTTAATTCAGACGTCAATTTAAACATGCTTGAATTTTTTTCCACGCCTCGAACTACGTCTTTATCATTACCTAAAAAGTCGAAGCTAATTGCGCTTGTCGAAGTTAAGTGGAGCGATATAAACCGATGGAAAAGTAACACAATTTTCTCTCCGAATGAAAACCCGCGGAGAAAAATTTACGTAGGCAAAAGAGGGAGGCAAAATATGAGCAAAGCAATTCCCCTCGCTTCTAAATCTAATTCCCTATCTACATAAATGGAATTTTTTATCTTCCTTGTTGTGACAAACGACAACGGAAAGCTATTCGTTGGCCTACATTCGAAGACGCCCGCTTCAGAATTTTGATAAAAATTAGGAGAGACGCAAACCTCAGCTGACAGCGAAATTTCTAACTTGGTCTCATTAGAGTCCAACGCTACGCAAATAGAGAACGTAATAAGGAAATTCACTCGTTTATTCAGAAGATTTTTTTATCAAATTACTAGGTTTTGGAATTAATTCATATTAATATTCTAAGCCTTCACTTGCAGACTTAATTAGTAATTGTATTTCATTTATAAGCATTCATAAGAAAATCTCTTTTATAAGCACATTGTATTTGTGACATCAAATTTATACCTCGGTGATTTTTAAACCAATCAAAATAAGGAAAACGGTAACAAGCTGCTTTTTGTGGTATAAAAGTTTCCAGGTGCAGAGTTTTGACTTTTCAAACCAATTTTTAAACTTCAGAGACACGTGAAATGTATTTTCCACGAATTTTTTAATTAATTACATAATCGTGACTGTGTTCAATTTTTGATTCTAATCAAATTAAAATTATCAATACGAGAATTACGCAGTCAATGAGGCTAACCTAAAGGAATTCATAAAAAAATAAATCTTGGTTTCAAATATATCAATCACTATCAGAACACAAGATAACCATCTCCCGTACATAAGAAAAAACAGAATTTTTCTTACACCGAGTACGTAATCTGTGACGCCAGAAGCAATTCCTGAATTTTTTGCCTATCTGTATTTATAACAGTTACGGATGAGGTGAAAGTCTTAATCGGGATTAAATCATGACGAATGGTGTTAACCCTCACTATGAGGAATAGGAGAAAGCGCTGTTGAATTCCTCGTAAAAATAATTTTTTAAACTCGGCGACTAGTTTTGACTAATGCATAGTCATGTTCATTTATAGTCATCGTGTGTTTCCAAATCTATTCACGTGGAATTTTTACCAAGCGTTTTTCTTCTTCCGAAACAAATTTCATGCTTGTTTTTAGCTTGTGTATATTTATAGCGCTATCAAAGAATGTGACTCAAATAAGGTTCTGCTTATTACATCTTTATATCAACTTCAGGACTTTTTTAACAAAGTAAGCTAATTCACGTAGATATTTCTTCAGGTGCACAGTGAAATTAGATAGAAACCCCAGAATTTTCAATGTGAGGTAACAGAGCTGTAACTTCCGTATCTGAATTCGGAATTAACGGCTGAACGCACAGAATTTCTGAAAATATTTCATTTTCTTAGGTTATAATAAATTCTAATGTTTTATTTTAATGAATTGAGATGTCATCTACATTTGGAAAATGCGAGTCCCGTTTAGGCAGGGTAATATCATATTTAATGTTTCCGTAGAGTTCTTGGTTGCTATTTTACATTGCCAACAAGAAAATATTGTTGTATTTAATTCACTTTTATTTACATTTGCAAATGATCAGCGTATATAAGAGCAAATATTTATTACTTTGATTTGATAACCATGAAAGATATATATGAATATAATTAGCAACATTTAATGTAAAGAGGTATAACTTAATGGAACATCTTCGCAGAGACATGAAAAGAAATGTTGGCTCCCAACGTAACGAACTTAACTCCTTTTAACCTAAATAACGAACTTTTTTAGGAAATAAATGACTGTGTCTTTCCGTACCGAAATAAGAAGAGATACGAAACGTAGCAGTGAATTTGGAGTAGAAACATTATCCTAAGTTAGAGGAGGGTAACCTACGGCTTTTAGGGAACTTGCGGCCTTTTCGGTACTTTATTTTCTTTTATATCCGAGAATTTTCAAAAAATATGGACGCATTTACTTAATATTTTCTCTCAGTCCTCTTTACTGCATTAAAGGAAGAGAAAATGGAAAATATTCCGCTTATTTCTTCCACGTTCATGCGTGACGAATTGCTTAATGTTTTCATAGAACAATGTAATGTCTTAATTCAAGCACAGATTGAGAATTATCCATCTTTCCTCGTATCCCAACCTTGTGATCCTAAAGACTCAAAAAATAGAAAATGCAATAAAAAGAAGGAAGCATTATATGGGTTGAAAACAATCTATTTCTACACTGAGGAAAAACATAAAGGTGCAAAAAATACTCACGAGAAGGGGGAAAAAACCTACAAAACCTAACCGAAAGCTGCAGCCTTAATTAAAAAATAACATGAAAAATCAAAAAAGGTTAGTGAGAGCAACAGAAATGAAAAATAGCCAACATAAATGCACAGTCGTACAAAAACACCGATAAAAACAGATGACGGATTAAAATTACTATGATACGATCTGCATAAAATAATACGACAAGGAAAAAGAAATAAGGGAAAATAAGAAGAAAAGAGAACACGGAAATTATAACAAAGTAATGGAAAAACTGAAAAATACACTATACATACAATAGTCATAATTATACCAGTATTATGTACGACATAACGGTTTCCTATGCGGTCCAATACCACGGATATATGCATAATTTATCTAAGAAAAAGTGATTAATCACCCGTCCTAGGTTTAACTTACATTCGAAGTAATAAGATAGTAGCTCATTCAAAAAATAGTGCTAATCAGGATACACGAGGAATTGCGTAGCTGGAGAAGAAGTTAAAATATAATCGTTCCGAGAAAGGAGCAGTTTAAGTACAATCGGAAGAGTGGGATAAATTAGGTATCGAAATATTTCTTTAATGAGAAACCATGCGACGCATCTGTGAAATACCAATGGTGTTAATGGGATGTTAGGAGTACAACGAAAGTCATCGACAGTGAACATACGCCCCCTTCGCACTACCGCAAATTCTCCTTTCATTAAAAAATCATTCAGCGGATCATTCTCCGAATCAGTCACGTTCATCCACTAAGAGACACCAAGCTATTCTCACGTAATGGTGGTAAAACTCGCCTCTTCAACAGGAATGAAAATTTGAAAAGCGTCCGCGCAAGTAAGCACTTCCAGCTCCCGATTCCGAGATGAATTCCTAAATTTCCATCGATCCATCGACGATTTTCACGCCCCCAGAAGGCATTGGCAATATTCGCGGATCCCGAGGAAGGAAACCGATTACTCTTCCGACCTACTTCGCGAAGAACAGATCGACGAAACACCGCAAAAGGAAACCGGAAAAGGCGTAACAAAGGAGAGGCAAAGAAAACGAGTCTCTTTGGGCACGTCCTTTTCCCGCACGGCCTTACATCATCGGTCCAGCGATGTATTTCGCCCCCGAAATTCTCACACCCCCGTACACCCACACCACAAAAGCCTTTTGGGAAATCAATGAGGAACTCGGGGGCAAAAAATAGGTTTGCGGTGAGGAGGCGAGATGAGTCGTGAAAGGCGGCGCAAAGGTAGGAAACGAACGCGCAGGGGAGGAAAAGGAAAACAAGTGAAGCGAGGCGGGCGACAAGAGATGAAAAAGATGGGTTCTGTTGGAGAGGAAAAAAAAGTTTCCATGTGTCGCGCGCGTCGGAGGATGTATTCGAGATTAGCGGGCGAAATGGCCGATCAGAGGGGAGAGGCATTGTGTCGCATGACTTTCTCAATTAGGGCTACATCGATTTCCTAATTGCGGGAATCCGTACCGGAGTCAGGCGCGGGCATAATGGCTTTATTCGTGCCAGCGATTTTGGAGCGGTAAAAACGATTTGCGCCGCTGGAGTTTTTGAATGGCATGCACGGTTACGAATCAATTTGCCAATCCTTTCGTGAATTTTAGCTGTAGTTCTCGTGCGGCCGAATGCCTCGTCCGTATTTTATAATCAAGCGAATATTAATCTGATAAAGGGTCCCATTTCCATTCTGAACCCTAATGATGGGAATTCTAGGACTTTCGCTCCTCCGAGATATCAACTGATCTGTGGCATTGTTTCGCAAAGTGTGGTCCGAGTACTGTGTTGACTGCCTAATTTCCAGATGATACTGCAAAGGATCGAATGCCAGAAAATTATAAAAATTATATGGTACAAAGTTATCTATCACTTCCGAATGCTAAATATGGACATTGCTTTACTTTCGCCACCGAGAAATCAATTGAACTACGCGAATTGTTTCGTAGTGTACGGTCCAGTAAATCCAAAAACATTTCACGAACTGAACAATTTTCCAAAACTAATTTGAAAATAATTCGCGAAATAAATAATGCTCGATTGAGAAAAAAATATAAAAGAACAAACTTTGTTGTATGGCCTGATTTGTTTGATTCAAACATTGATACACGAAACACTTCAGCAATCGATAAAAACTGCATCCCTAGTTTAGAATACAAGTATGCTCGTTTCCGAATGTTCTCTCAGTTTTGATTCTTCTGCAGAACTGTATCCTCGTATACAGTCAATATAATATGCCTAGCCGAATTATCATCCAAAAGTCGCTGAAATGTGAAAAATGCAAATCATTAATTTAAATTTAGTGGGCAAAGCAATAAACAAGAAAATAATCTCAGCCCACAGTAAGCAATGATATAAGAATTAAATAAAGTTAAGGCAAAAAATTATTTTCAATATTTAGAGGTTTTCCTGAGAAAGGTCTCAGAAAGGATAACTGCTACCAGATGTAAATTGCAATTCAAAGAGGAAAGCGAATAGTTTGAAAAAAAAATTATCAAAGCGAGTTTACGCCCGATAGTAGCAGTGATACCCTCCCGGAGATTAACACATTCAATCATTCACGATTCACATTTACGCTAAGTATATGCTTTATCAAAAATGGAATCATACAAATACTGAGTAAAAATAAGACGAATAGATTTCCAGGTCCAGAAGATATTCCGGATAGAGTGTTGAAATAACTGGCAGTAAGTGTTTCCAGTGAAAGCACGCATTGATTCACAAAATAAAATACATTACAAACATGCGCGTGAACAGGAAAAACTCAATCGATAATCCATGCACGAAAACCAGAAAACCCCATCAAAAAATTATATCAGCCACGCAATCTCTACATTATTCTGCGGAAGCCAATGCCAATGAAGGAATGAAAGATGCACACGTGTGTGCTACCAAGCGAACAACTTTTATTATTAATTTTTTTGATACTTTTTCCTTAATTTTATTGACAGTTTTTATAAAATTGACCAACATTTAGTTTAGTTTTCCGTATATATTTCGAATAATTTCAGTTTGAGACAACTTGGTATATTTTAAAAAATGAACTTTAATTATTATATATGGAGACGCTATCGAGGGATCCTTCGATTCTTGCAAATCTTCCTCTATGTCTTCCTTGGTCTAATCCTCTAATACAACACATTACCAAGTAATAGAAATGGAAAGAGCTTCTTTGCGGCAAGTTTCGTCTACCAGCATGCATTTTCAGACACCACAGAAAGTTTAATTACCAGTTTATAATACCATAGAATAAGATTACTTAATGATAATATGATGCAATTACTCGTACAATTATGAATCATCGCTTGCATCAAAGAATATGAACGCCAGGAAAGCCGCATCCGGCTCAGAGGTTCTCCATCTCTGGCCTAACTCAAAACACACGTATACATTATTTCGTAAAACCCCCTCGCCCAGTAACTAATCGCACGCTGAAAAGGATAGCGCTTAGAAAAGGATCAAACTGCGAGGGTTAAGCAAGCATCGGAGGACGGAGAAAGAACTTGTGGGAAAGACAGATACGGTGAAACTGCCGCCCAACCCTCTCTCATACTTCACATGGAAGCTAAGGCAAAGGGAGGAGTCATTTTTCAAAAGAGAGCTGTCTGCTTTTTGCAACTTAAGGCCTGGGGAGATTCTACCTCGAGAATCCTGCTCAAGGATGCGAGTCGCTTGAGATGGGGTTGCGAAGGATATTACCGTATCCTAAGGGGTTAAACGATTGCTATGGAGAAGTGGGAGAGCGTGTAGAAAAAGCGGGCGATGGCGTGGGCAAGGTGGGACGTTTTGACGCAAAGAAGTACTACGGAACGGACGGGTTTATTAATAGAACGACGAAGGGGAATTTTAGAAAGGCGTACGGGAATGAAAGAGATCGCATCGAGAATGAGGATTACGTATCCCTCATCAATGACAGTAATGCGGAGCATCTGTAGATTCTAGGTTGGCTCGCCCGTTTCACAAGATTATTTTCACTTTTACAAATATAGTTGATATCGATACAAGTAAATAAATATGTCCTTTAGGTCACAACTTCAGACTTCGACTCTTTGTTAATTCTTATTTTCGGAGGAATTGGATGGATTTCAATGAATTCCCAGCATATGTAATACATTGGCAGTTTTTCTTACGGGAGGGAAAAGCAAATTGGAGACTTCTGCCCTTTGTGAATTCTTCAACTTGTTTGATTTATTCTTAAATAAGAATTTTAAATATACTGAACATTTAGAAGCGGCATTTTTGACCGTTGCAACGTACAATTTATCCGAAAATAGTAACGCAATTAATACGGCAACGAGGAAGCTGATTTTCAAAGAAACGATCACTCACTTCACTTAGAAAGCATCGAGATAGAAGGGGAACATCGAAAAGGATTCAGAACGTCCATTGGCTCACTATTACCGAAATTTATATATGACAAATGATATGTTATTAAACTAACAATTATGCTCATCCATAACCTCATATCTGAAATCAATGTAGTAGCTAGGCTTTATCCGTAAAAATCACAGCTTTAATTATATTATATGGCCGTTTATGACACATGATATGGAATACAGTTGACCTACGTTAAAATCACTAACTTACATAAAATGATCAGTGATAGCGGGAATTTGATACTTCATTTGATATGGTAAATTGATTCCATTGCCTTTCTTTATGGTTCATTATCGTGTGCCAAGCACTCATTGCAGTGAACTATTTCCGAAATTTCTACAATCCATTACACCCTAAATTTATCCACGCAGAAACCCCGAATGTAGCCTTAAGCTTGAAGCCGTGTATGAAAGTACTGATTGATTGCGTCATAGTTAATCATTATTCTAAAATCTGCAATAAATGTCTGCTATTCAAACATAAATTATTCAATCTGTAAAAATTCACGATCGGAACAGAGGAAACGAAAGTATTATATGAAATTTAACGAGGATATTTTTATTATCACGCGTATGGATCATAATTTTTTATCAAGTTCAGTGACCCCAGGAATTTATAAACAAAAATGCATGGTTCATCGGCTAAAGTTATTCCAAAACTGTCAGGATTTTTTTGGAAGAGAATCCGTTGGCGACGATCCCACCGAATCCAAAAATTGGACAAAAATGCGAAGCGCTTTTTTCGCTCGACCAACAGATTCTGCGATCCCAATGGACATTACGGCAGTGAATCAAACGAGAAAAGCATATATTTTGATAAAATTGACGCGAAAAAAATACGCCTGCGCCAAAACTCAAATGAGCGAATAATTGAGAGCGAGCGAGATCCGATACGATTCATTAAAAATTGCGAATGACGCCGTGACAAGTGCGGAACCGATTTGACGTAAAAAACCATGGCGGAGGTAATTTTTACCGCGCATTAAAATTGCCGCGATAGCGATAAAAATAACCGTTTCGTTGACCTTGCAATATTTGAAATGAGGAAAATTCGGCGCATAAATTTTCTGCGAATTTTGCTGGAGATCTTATTTTGCTTGATATGTATACATCGCTGAAGGTAATGAGGAAATGCATGGCTAGGCGCAGCAACCAAAGGAATTCGCGCACCTAATGGAGCGATTTCTCCATGGAGTTATGGTGGGGAAAAATCAGAGAGGGATTACATTCCAGCAGGACCTTTTATTCTACCTACTTGGTTATTGTGTCACTGATAACCGCGACCCATTTCTGGAAAACAAACCCCTAAATAGACACGTTATCGACAGACATCCGAAACTCTCGCCATTTCAAATCACTAGGTCTCTTTCACAGCGCTGAATGGAGGTATAACGCTCCGCGTCCCAGAATCCTTACTCCTCGGTGCATGCGACGTAGTGGGAAAAAAAAAACAATTTCGGAACTCCCTCACGTGAAAATAACGCCGCGGGATGTGGAAGTATAAGTTTATTTATCCATTTTCCGAGATACCTTAAAGATTCATCTCTTCATGTGTGTGGCTCAGCAATATTCATCTAAAAAAGGGTAGTAAATTGTAATGACCATGTGATAAGCTGCTATAGGCATTTACGATTAATCACTATAAATAAACAGATAAGAAATAAAAATAATATTTAGTAAGAAATAATTCGAAATGTACGAAAAAATTTAAATTGGAAGATAACGTGGTTGAGCACTTTTCAGCTGTCTGAAAATCTATGCTCGTCGCTTGTCTAGTCGCAAATAAGCTCTTTCTATTTATGTCACATTTGTAGTAGAAAGACTTCGTTGTATTTGAGAGGGAAACATTTGTTGTATTTCAGAGGGAAACCTTGCTATATTCAGGAAACCATTGAATTTCCGCGTTCGGAGGCATATTATGCAAAGCATGTTTTATTCTACAGTAAATATTATAAAACTGGGATTAAATAGGGAATGGAAGGATAACATTTATTTCGGTTTAATATATAACTAAAACCGGTCGTCCAAAGAACTAAATCTCTGCTTTCTCTCCTCTATCCGGAACGTAGAAAATTATATTATAGAGGGTGATTTGTGAAAATCAAACCATCCCTCGATAGCGTGTCCATATGATAATTCAATTTCCTCTTCAAAGAGATACCAATTCTTTTCAGGTTAAAAATTACTGAAATAATTTACGAAAAATATATTAACTTTTTTATCAATTAAAAAAAATATCTTCGTTCATGAACTTAATTAAGTGAAAGTCTAATTATTATCGAATTTGTATAAAACAAACGGAAAATGCATATGACATCGAAATAAAATTTTATCTACTTATCCTCCATCAGGGCAACTAATTTTGCAAATGGAGATTCAAAGGGGCAAGGTGGGACGTTTTGACGCAAAGAAGTACTACGGAACGGACGGGTTTATTAATAGAACGACGAAGGGGAATTTTAGAAAGGCGTACGGGAATGAAAGAGATCGCATCGAGAATGAGGATTACGTATCCNAACTTTTTTATCAATTAAAAAAAATATCTTCGTTCATGAACTTAATTAAGTGAAAGTCTAATTATTATCGAATTTTTATAAAACAAACGGAAAATGCATATGACATCGAAATAAAATATTATCTACTTATCCTCCATCAGGGCAACTAATTTTGCAAATGGAGATTCAAAGGAGCATTATGGAGTCAAATTTGTATTCGGAGGAATGTTTTCTTACAAGAGCTTCTTAGAAATACATGTATTTCAGGCTAAATATGCCACTGACCTAAACGTGCAAAATCTATCTATAACTTCAACGCTGAAGGATGACTTTAATTAGAAAAACAGATTCAACACGATTCTACGTACATAAAGTTACCCGGTGGAAAATAGGGTACTTGGGGTTACTAAAACACCGTAGGATATCAAAATCGAGATATCTCTAAATAACCCGTGACGATAGTGTGTCCTACCTTTACATTTGATTCATGAGGATTTAACTTGACTGCAGTTCCCGTCCTACTTTGGACAACATATCTCTTTCAACTGCAAAGCGTGGAATGGATTCTAAAGGAAGACGGGAAATTTACCGCCCTGGATTTCTACATTCAGCACAAACTCGTTTGGCTGGAAGGCAGAGAGTTGTACTTCCGAGGAAATTTCAAGTGGATTAGAATCGAAAACGTACCTGAAAATACACTATTAACAGATTAAATGACAAGGATGAGGATGAGTAATTTAGGATAATTTTTTCATTGCCAAGGAACAAGTACAAAATACTACCAAAATAATACCTCAGCTACATCATCGTACGTAGCACTCAACGTATTGGGAATAGGTAATGCGAGTTATAACGGTAAATATCCTATGAAAGATACTGGATGGGAGACAAGCAACGAAACGACAAAAATGGAAAAGGAATAAGTTGATCATTTGCACAAGTGCTAGGTGATCCTAAATCAATGTTTTTAATATTATGTTTTAGGCAATCAACAAGTTAAAATTAAATAAGATAAAATGTATTATGATATGTCTATGTACCATGCTATTTATGTGTATTAAAAATATTAAAATGCTCCATTATAGTGAACTTTTTAACCTGGATGGCTCTACTGGCTTTACGAATAAACGATACAGATTCCGGGGTAATATTGTGGTAATTATTAATATAATATTTTAATATTAATAATTACCACAATATCACCTCTTTATCTGATGAATGAACTGTTTATTGAATATTCAGTTTATACATATACCCAAATATAGAATAAAAAAGAACATTTTTACATAAAAAAAATGACACACTTTAACCTTGTAATTTATGTCAAATTTACGTATTTTTGTATAAATTATTTCTGCTAATATGTCAGAAACTGACTACCTGTAAAATATTATGGTAGAATTGACAATAAGGTCCTCCTGAGCTAGAAAGCACGTCAGGAGGTGCCTGAAAACAAAATGAGCGGTAATAAGATCACTCTTTATATATAATAAAATCACTAGAAAACAAAATAGTAAATCAAGGTATTGACTTATAAAATTTACAATATGCAATAGTATGCTACACAAACAGAAAAATATAGACATTACTTGTCAAGAATACAGACATATATATAATTATCATAACATGAAATTGCGATAAGAACCATTTATTATGCAATATTGTTTTCAACTCATTAACAATACAGTATTTAAAAATATCATATGA